>BHFT01049976.1:0-12059 GCA_004320025.1 Laticauda laticaudata | reverse complement strand
CAAAAAAAAAAAAAAAAAAGGACATATCTGAACCTGGGATGCTGAAAACAGCGGTAAATGTAGTCCAGCTACCAAGCATCCAAATTTTGATCACAACACTATGAGGATGCTGTGATGGTCATAACTGTGAGGACTGGCTGCTAGTTCCTTTTTTCCGTGCTGTTGTAACTTTGAACGGTCATTAAATGAATGGTTGATAAGTCAAGGACTATACATCACACACCACGTCACAAGCACCACGTCATAAGCACCATGTCATAAACATGGAGGAATCACGTGAAGTATTTGTACTACTTTATAAAACCTTAGTAAGGTCATGCCTGGAATTCTGCATCCAGTTTTGGTTGCCACATGACAAAAAAGATGTGGGAAAAAGTGCAAAGAAGAACAACTAAGATGATTAAAGGCCTGGAGACTAAAACATGTGAAGAATGGTTGCAGGAAATAGGTATGTCTAGTTTAATGAAAAGAAGGACTAAGGGTGACATGATAGCAGCCTTCCAATATTTGAGAGGCTGCCACAAAGAAGAGGGAGTCAAGTTATTCTCCAAAGCACCTGAGGGCAGAACAAGAAATAATGGATGGAAACTAACCAAGGAGAGAAGCAACCTAGAACTAGGGAAAAACTTCCTGACAGTGAAGACAATTAACCAGTGGAACTGCTTGCCACCAGGAGTTGTGGGTGCTTCATCACTGGAGATTTTAAGAAGAGACTGAGCCAGATGTTCAGCAGGTTCTGACCAGTTTTGGAGAACTGTTAGTGGAAATTTGGAGTAGTTGGGAGAACTGCCAAATACCACCTCTGTCTGGACCTGCCCCCATCTATTATCTGCCTCCCATTGAGTCCCAGCTGATTGGCTAGGACTTCTTTGGTTGCCTCACACAGGAGAACAGAGCTGGAAAGCAGGTTAGTGAGGTGGGGAGGGAATGGGATTTTGCAATAACCTTCCCCCAGGAATAGGGTGGGAATGGAGATTTTATAGTATCCTTCCCCTGATACAGCCACTAAACCACGTCCACCAAGCCACGCCTACAGAAGCGGTAGTAAAAAAATTTGAATCCCACCACAGGGCTGAACAATTACTTGTCTGAAAGGGGCTTCCTCTTTAAGCAGGGGGTTGGACTACAGGACCTCCAAAGCCCTTCCAGCTCTATTCTGATTGACTGAACCTTGGAAGCGAGTCTAGGGCCCTGTGTTTAATCCCTCTCTCTATCAAGCCCAGGAGAATCTACTCATCTCCTGCACTGTAAACGATCACCTTAACAAACATCAGGAGGATTAACCCTTTTTCAACTGAGACAGTTTACAGGTGGTTCTCGATTTACAACATTTGTTTAGTGACAGTTCAAAGCTAGAACAGTTCAAAGTAACAGTTCAAAGTTAGAATGGCACTGAAAAATGTGATTTATGACCAATTAACTACGATTTATGATCCATGCATTTTGTTGTATGTGTTTACACTGAGAGCTTCAGCACCAGAGTCCAATTCCGTGTATGTCCAATTACAATTGGCCAATAAAAAATTCTATTCTATTCTATTCTGTTCTATTCTATTCTATTTCTATTCTATTCTATCCTATTCTTATTTCTATTCTATTATTTCCTTATTCCTTATTCTATTCCATATTCCATTCCATTCTACGCTATCCTATCATATTTCATATTTCATATTCCATTCTATTCTGTTCCATATTCCATATTCCATTCTTCCACTTCAACCATTGCAGCATCCCCATAATCACATAATCAAAATTCAGAAGCTGGAAAACTGGCATGCATTTATGACAGTTACAGAGTCCTGGGGTCTCTTTTTGCAATCTTCTGACAGGTAAATTCTATGGGGAAGCCAGATTCACTTAACAACCATCTTACTATCTTACAACCACAGTGGCTCACTTAACAACTCTGGCCAGAAAGGTCTTAAAATGGGCCAAAACTTGCTTAACAACCATCTTGCTTAGCATCAGAAATTTTGGGCTTGGTTGTGGACGTCAGTCAAGGACTACCTGCATTCCATTCATATGCCTGGCCCTCTGATTGAACTCCGTTTATTCATAATTCCCTTGGGCCTTTCTGGTTCAAGTTCACCAGTTGATCCTTTTAACCACAAGTAAGGCTGTTTTCATTTGAAATCCCCAGAGCCTTACAGCGCAAGGGGTCACCAACCTTTCAGCTCTCAGCGACCATTAAATTCATAATTTTAAATCCTGCGGACCACTAATATGATCTGCCAAATGACCAGCTGGTGTGCGTGGGTCGGCGGTCGTGTGACTGGGTGGCAGAGTTGGTATTCAACAGGTTCTGACCAGTTCTGGGGAACCAGTAGCAGGTCAGGATTCCGGCAGTTACTCCCCATTTAAATCATGAGTCTCAAGCCAAACTTCCAAAACTTCCAAAGGATTTATTGGGAGTTGATATGTCCGGCACTGCCTGGGTGTAGCTGACTCTGAGACACATATAATTCATTGACACCTTTGACCCTGGTTTCCCCCCTCCCCCAGTGTAACGTAATTCATATTCTCCAGTGAGACACATCCATAGCCAACAGTCATCAATCATGTTCTCCAGTCAGATATTTGCAGCGGCAGGAACTTCAGTCACCGAGCTACTATTTTTGAAAAACTATTTATGGAATGCACTTTCAATTTCCAAGCTGCCGCACTGCTCTTTCAAACCCCTTTCCCCCCTCCCTTTCTGTTGGCAACTCTAAAAAAACCATAGAAATATTTTCTGAATTGATATAGTGGAAATTTTGAGTAGTTGGGAGAACCGGCAAATCCCACCTCTGACTGACCTCACCCCCATCTATTCTCTGCCTCCCATTGAGTCCCAATTGATTGGCTGGGTCTTCTTTGGTTGCCCTGCACAGGAGAACAGAGCTGGAAAGCAGGTTAGTGGGGTGGGGAGGGAATGGAGATTTTGCAGTATCCTTCCCATGCCACGCCCATCAAGCCACGCCCACAGAACTAGTAGTAAAAAAAAATTGATTCCCACCACTGGTTTGTACGTGTTAAGGATCTGTCATACGTCATTCTTCCATGTTGTCGTAACTTTGAACAGTCACTAAATGAATGGTTGTAAGTCAAGGAATACCTGGAAATATCCCCCTCCCTCAAAAAAATAGAGCGAACCATCTTATATAGGCCAGCAAAGGCACACACAACCAGCCCACAAGCCACAAAAGATTGTCAATAAAATAGAAAAAGAAATCAAACTGATGGCAGGAAGTTGGCCTGTCAAAGAAAGATGTCCACCCCCACACCAGTGAGAAGCACTGATGTATTAAGACAACATTTTGTTGCAGACTTCAGTCGCTACTGTCAAGGTGTGTGGATTTCTGGGAATGGAAATGCACAGGTGCTGTATGGGGAATTCTGGGAGTTGAAGTCCATAGAACTGACTAGGAAATTCTAGGATTCCACATCCACACATATTGCCTGGGGAATTCTGGGAGTTGAAGTTCATAGAACCTGACTAGGAAATTCTGGGATTTCAAATGCACAAATGTGGGATGGGGAATTCTGGGAGTTGAAGTCCACAGATACTGGCTGGGACATTCTGGGATTTCAAATTCACAAATGTTGGCTAGGCCATTTTGGGGGTTGAAGTCCAAAGATGCTGGCTGGGGAATTCTGGGAGTTGAAGTCCACAGAGGCTGAGTGATTTGAAATCACAGACCCTGTGATTTCAAATCCTGGCTGGGGCATTCTCGGAGGTCAAGGCCACCATGCTGGCTAGAGCATTCTGGGAGTTGAAGTCCACCCATCTTAAAGTTGCTGAGGGGGAGAAACACTATTCCAGAGCACCAAATCGGCCTTGTCTGATTGCCTGAAAGCTAAGCAGGATCAGGCCTGGCAAATGTACGGATGGGCGAGGGCTCCTTGCTGCTTCTCTCTTCCCCCTCCAGTTTTCTGAACGGGGACAATTTATAAGCAGGCAAAACGGAACCCACACTTGTGTGTGTGTGTGTGTGTGTGTTTTCATCTTGTTCTACGTGTTCATTTGGCACCATCTGTGAAAAATGCAACCTACACACCAGCTGGAGAGATAGTGAAAAAATGAAAGGGAGGGAGAGAAGAAATGACCAAGATTTTTGGATGGGGACGGTGAAGAACAGATCGTTCTATGAAGTTCGGTTAAGTTCCACCACAGGAGAACAGTTGGCAAGGTGCCCTGCAAGGTCAAAAAAGTCAAAATGGCGGACACAGCCATTCTGCCGAAGCCCTGGGTTGTCTGCACAGGGCTCCAATGGGATGCCTGCAGCTGCCATTTTGACTTTTATGACCTCCCCTGTGTAGAGACTGTGGCAATTAAAAGGGCACATTCACAAATAACTATAGGTAGTCCTCAACTTACGACTACAACCGAGCCCAAAATTTCTGCTGCTAAGCAAGACGGATGTTTTGCCGGAGGTTAGGATATTTTTGCTACATTAAGTGAATAACTGGATAAGCAAACCCCAGGATGCCTCAACCATCCTAAATCCAGGCAATCCTTGACTTACAACAATTCACTTAGTAACTCTTCAAAGTGACAACGGCACTGAAAGAAGTGACTTATGACCATTTTCCACACTTATGACCATTGCAGCATCCCCACGGTCACATGATCAATATTCAGATGCTTGGCGACTGACTCATACTTATGACCGTTGCAGTGTCCCGAGGTCACACAATCCCCTTTTGTGACCTTCTGAGAAGCAAAGTCAACAGGGAAACTAGATTCACTTAACAATCAGGTGATTCACTTAACAACTGAAGGGACTCAGTTAACAACTGTGCCAAAAAAGGTTGTAAAATGGAGCAAAATTCACTTCACAAAAGTCTCGCTTAGCAACCAAAAATTTGGGCTCAATTGTGGTCATAAGACAAGGATTACCTGCACATAATTCAGAATTTTTGTGGCGGATGATGATGGTTGCTGAGAAATGACTCAGAAACTGTGCATTTGAATGATTGCGGGATTAAATGGATGCCACACCAGAATGTAGGAATAGCAATGCAGCCATGGGAGTTGCAATGAAAGAAAAAATATTAAATTTATGCTGAATGTCACCCTTCAACAGGATGGCTTCAAGCTGTTTTATCGCTGGGATATCACCCAGTCTTAATTCCTAAAATAAAGTTTTCTCTAAAAATTGTTGGAAAAGTAACAAGCAGCTTAGGTCCTTTTACATATACCCTGTTTTCCATAAAATCTGACCTGCCCTGAAAATAAGCCCTAGTTTGATTTTTACACATGTGCCCAATATACCGTATATACTCGCATATAAGCTGATCTCGCATATAAGCCGACCCTTAAAAAACACTGCCCAATGAGGGTAAGTTATTTGCAAAACGAACAAAAAATAATATAACCAACCAGCCCCACAATCTTTTAAAACTAATCTAGACCATGGCGGCACTATTTATATTTGAATCTTTACTACAAATGCAAAGAAAACTGGACAGCGCACAGTTGCATGTGACATGAACTCGCAAAAACGAACGCAGTAATTCCTGAATGACTAACCATAAGCGTGTATTGATCCGGTGGTTAAAAGAACAAATGGAGGCTCCCCAGAGGTAAAGAAAAATGCTCGCGCTGTAAGTATCTTATGACTGATGGTAATATCGAAGTAATTGCGTGAATCATGAGAAGTGGCGTACCATGTCTAAATGTCGTTTGTGTGAGATCAGATTTATGGCGTATAAGCCACCCCAAATTTGGAAAAAAAAAATATTGACATTTTTTAAAGTTGCTATATGCGTTAGTAATATCGGTAAATCAGACGGTTGCCTCGATTTTAGAAACCAGGACGTCTGTTGAGCCCGAGTCTGCCCTTAGACCAAAAGCCAGCTGAGTTGATTTTTTAGGGCCGTTGATCTCTTTGCACCTTTAAGGAAGTAAGGGAGATGGATGTGTTTATACGTTGAAAGAAAGAAAGAAAAAGAAAAGAAAGAACTTAAGAAAAGATAAAAACAGAAGATAAGAACAAAGAAAGAAAGAAAGAAAGAAAGAAAGAAAGAAAGAAAGAAAGAAAGAAAGAAAGAAGGGAATGAGGGAGGGAGGGAAGAAGGAAAAATGAGAGAGAGAAAGAAAAAGAAAGAAAGAAAAAAGAAAGAAAGAAAAGGGAGGAGGGAGGAAAAAATAAAGAGGGATGAAGGAAGAAAAGAAGGAAAGAAGAGAGAGAGAAAGAAAGAAAAGGGAGAAATGACAAATAAATAAATAGGGTGGGAGGAAAGAAGGAAGGAAGGAAGAAAGGAGGGAGGGAAAAGGAAGGAAAGAAAGAAAAATGACAGAAAGAAAGGAAAAGAAAGAGGGGGAGGATAAATAAATAAATAAATAAATAAATAAGTAAGCAAGTAAATAAGTAAATAAGGGTGAAGGAAGGAAGGGAGTAAGAGAAAGAAGAAGAAAGAAAAGAGAAAGGATAAATAAATGAATGAATAAATAAATAAATAGGAAGAAAGGGAGAAAGAAAGAAAGAAAGAATTAATTAATTAATTAATTAATTTGCTTTGTGGCAAATTTCTGGAAAAAATGGAATAAATTGGGGAATTTGTTTCCCCTGGATCTATATATCCCTGGATCCCATGATGGATCTGGTCCATTTTCAATCTTGATCTCTCTTTTCCTGTTTTTCTTCTTCTTCTACACATTAAATAAAGTCCTGTTGTGTTCATTTGGGATGGGGGTGGTGGAAAGAAGCCATCAAGTTGACCTTTAGAATTTGACACCCTCTTCCCCTCTGCAAAATTTCTTTCCACTATTCTGCTGGGTTGGGAAGAATTCAAAGAAAATTGTGAATAGCAGACAGGAATTCTCCAGAGGAGAAATTACTCATGATTTCAGCTCTGCAAATGCATGTAGTCACACACACAAGTCTGCAGAATTTGCAAGGCAAAACCAGCCCACCTGCCACGTATTTTGGCACTTCCCAGCTGTTCAGCCCACTCTTGGGGGATTTATTGCACCCAAATGGGACTTCTGAATATGTGTGTCGATGAAACCAGGATGGTGGGCCAAAATTAGGATTTGAAGCACCAGGGAGAAGGTGGCAAAACTAACAGCTGCAATCCCGACTTCCAAAGCCAGAAATAATTTTCCTGTCCCTCCCAAACCAAATAATTAACTCTTTTCGAAATCAGGGTATAAAATTCGCTTGTGGAACTTCTTGCCACAGGATGCAGGGATAGCCAAACCGTGTGCATTTCTTTAGGTATCAAATCCAACTACATTCATTAAATTTCTGCACCACCCATCTCACCAAAGTGACACTGGGAGGTTTGCAAAATCGTAATAAAAGCATTTCATAAAAGCATAAATGGAAAAAAAACAACTGAAAATGACTAAAAACGTACAAGGAAAAAATAAAAATCAAGTTAACCATGATTGTTGGTTAGCGTAGTTTACTGGCTGAAAATGCTTACGCTTAACCAAACACCATGTCTGTGTCCATATAACATACTAGCCCCATACCCGTGCTTCGCTGCGAAACTATGTGGTCGGGCTTAGTTTTTCAGGAGGAAAATAAGGGGGGGGGGAATTTTGCCTCTGCCTCCCAGCATCCATTGGTATTCATCTGGCTAGCATCCTGTCAGTGTGTGAGAGAGTTGAGGGCTGTTTAGAAAATGAAGCAGTATTTGCTGTGTGAGCAAGAAGGAGACAGCAAGGAGCCTGGGCGTGGCTTAACTCAACTGTTCTATACTAAAGCTGCTTGGTGTTGTGAAACTGAAACTGAACCTGAACCTCCTCTCCTCTGCTTATGTTTTGCATTTGGAACAGATTTCTTTTCAGGTGGGGAGAGGGAGTAGAAGTCCTTAGCATCAGAGCGTGTTAATAATAATCATATAGGAAATATTAAATATTAAAGCTCTGATGGTCATTTTGAAAAATCCTTTCTTAGTGAGCACCTAGAAGCCAAGAGAAACAGACGTGCCAAATTTCAAGTTTGTAGGCTTTATGGTTCTGGAGATTTTGTGATGATGTGTGAGGGGCATTTCGCTTTTATGTCTATAGATTTAAGGCACCAGGCTAGAAAGTGAGAGACTATGAATTCTAGTCCCATTTTAACCATGAAAGCCAACTGGGTTTCTCAGCCAATCACCGGCTGATTGTGAGTTCTGCATGAAAACCACCTCGGTAACTTTTGGCCCATAACCTGACTGACTTCACACCAGATTCTTAAGCCTACCACATCCAGGGAAACAAAGCACCATGGCTTGTGTCAATACAACATACTCATGCTTAACTCAGCAAACATCTTAAGGTTTAATAAGAAAGCAAGAGACAGTTAAGGCACCAGGCTAGAAAGAGGGAGACAGAGTGAAAGGAGAAAGAGGAAGGTTTATGTTGGATATGTTTGCAGCTTGATTATTTGTAAAAATACTGAAGGACTGATACAAATAAATAAATATTTTTCTGATGGTGCTTTAAAACACTTCTACAAAATACAGAACTTTAAAAATAAACTAATGAAAAAATGGATCTCATTTTCCTTGTTTGGGCCCTTTCACCATTTTAGCATCCTACCTGGGCTGCTCTTTACATATTTTGAAGATATATTTCAATAATAATCCTCTTTAGCATTTATTTATTTATTTGTGTCATCTTCAATTTTTGGTCACCACATTACAAAAAAGATGTTGAGACTTTGAGAAAAAAAGTGCAGGGAAGAGCAGCTAAGATGCTAAGATTTGTCAGAAATGTTGTAGAGTCTCACACTTGGGCGGGGGGTTGAACTAGATGACCTAAAAGGTCCCTTCCAACTCTGATTATCTGTAATCTGATTAAAGGCCTAGTAACTAAAACAAATGAAGAATGGTTGCAAGATTTGGGTTGGCTAGTCTAGAGAAAAGGACAGTGGATAGCAGTCTTCCAGTATTTGAGGGGCTGCCACAAAGAAGAGGGGATCAAATTATTTTACAAAACAAGCAAGATAAAAAACAACAGATGGAAATTAATCAAGGGATTAAGGAGAAATTTACTAACAGCAAGAACAATTAATCAATGGAACGGAAGTTGTCTTCAGAAGTTGTGGGTGCTCCATCACTGGAGTTTTTCAAGAAGAGACTGGATAGCTAACTCTGTGAAATGGTATAGGGTCTCCTGCTGGAGCAGGGGGTTGGACTAGATGACCTCCAAGCTTCTTTCCAGATTCTATTCTATTCTATTCTATTCTATTCTATGTTCTAAATATTCTATATTCTATATATTCTATATTCTATTCTATTCTATTCCATTCCATTCCACTCCTTATTCCTTATTTCTATTATTCTATTTCTATTATTCACTGCCCAACACTTGATATTCAGTGGGTTCAGTTTTTGATTTATGACTAGCAGCACCTTTTAGCAATTCAGGGCGACCAACCTGTTGCAGGTGAGGAGTTGGCCAGAAGGCCATCTTCAGGTGCCCCATCACTGGAGAATTTCAAGAAAAGTTTGGACATTCATTTGTCCAGTATAGTGTGTGGGCAGGGGGTTGGACTAGAAGACTTCCAAGGCCCCCTTCTAGCCCTAAGGCTTTAGGGGTGAGTTCTAGATGTTGGGGTGATTCTTTGGTGCCAATATCTGGAACTTAAGGCTTGCTTTATATGATTCAGGAGGAAGCGAACAGCCTTCATAACCTGAAGCCAGTGATAGTCCTCTTTTTGTGACTTTCTTGCCTGCTGTTTTAAAATTCCTCTCTTTCTGTCCAAAAGAACCTGAGACTTAGTCACACGCATCATGTGTGCATGAGTAAGTGCGTGCATCATCCAGGCATGTCTAGGGACGCACAGACAATTCAGTGCAATGGGATGGCTGCTCATCCCATTGACTCTTAAGACAGTGACAGCGAACACGCATGTCAAAGGTAACACATGTGATGTTTGGGTTGACATATCAGCATTCACCAACACGCCACAACACGTGCAGGTAGTGCTTGGGCTTGCAACCATCATTGAGCCCCAAATTTCTGAGCGAGACAGTTGCTAAGTGAGTTTTACCCCATTTTACGACCTTTCTTACTACAGTCGTTAAGTGAATCACTGCATTAAGTTAGTAACATGGTTGTTAAGTGGAACCTGGCTTCCCCATTGGCTTTGCTTGTCAAAAGGTCACAAGTAGGGATCATAAATGTGAGTCAGTTTCCAAGCACCTGAATTTTGATTACGTGACTGTGGTGTGAAAAATAGTAATAAGTCACTTTTTTCAGCGCTGTTTTAACTTTAAACAGTCACTAAATGAACTGTTGCAAGTCGAGGTCTACCTGTATTCTTCAAAGACACCTGTATTTGCAGGATTTTCAAAGGCTGCGTGAGAATGGGGTGTGCCTTCACTTTGAACATGAGTTTGTTTTACTTGTAATTCACTGGACTTTGTATTATATAATACAAAGCATCGCTCATGATTAGATTGTGTTTTTGCAAAATAAATGAAAATATAAAGAATTGTTCCTCTTTGTTTTGTGTGTTGGTGACACACCAACAGAATTAAGTTAGGCATTTTCCTATTTTTTTTTTTGACAAGCCAAACTCAAAAGGTTTATCATCATTGCCCTCAAGCCTGAATCTCCTTTTTTTTCTTCTTAAAGCTATTTTTTTAAAAAATAACACTTGTATTTAGCTCAGATCAACTAGGTTAAGTTACCAAAGATCCCTTTCCCAAATTTTGTTTGTTTCTTGAATGTAATTTTTTTTAATGCAACCGTGTTCCCTCTGCTTTCACAGACCTTCCAGTTTCTTTGTAATTTTTATTATTATTATTATTATTATTATTATTATTATTATTATTATTATTACTATTACCTTTAAAAACACATTGAAATACAGGGGAGAGTTGGAAGGGAGAGGCCCACAGGATGAAAAAAAAACATAAAATGAGACAGGTTGGCAGCAGTGATGGAGGAAAGGGAGATGAGAGATGGAATTTGGGTGCAGGAATTAAAAAAAAATAGGGTGAAGATGACCAAAGAGATTGAGATAAAAGTGTTGTGAGAAGGACCTCTGGATCCTAACAGAATAACAGAGTTGGAAGGGACCTTGGAGGTCTTCTAGTCCAACTCTTTGCTCAAGCAAAAAAACCCTATAACATTCAAACAAATGGCTGTCCAATGTCTTCTTAGAAACTTCCAGGGATGGATCACCCACAACCTCTGAAGGCAAGTCATCCCACTGGTTAATTGTTCTCACTGTTGGGAAATTTGGATCTCTCCTTGATTAGTTTCCATCTGCTTTGGAGAATAAGTTGACCCCTCTTCTCTGTAGAGGTCATAAGTTGACCCCTCTTCCTTAAATATTGGAAGACTGCTATAGCCCTTCTCTTCCTTAGACTAGACATACCAAATTCCTGCCACCATTACTCCTTAGTTCTAAGTTGCTTCTCGCCATTGCTTCTTGTCTGGCCTTCAGGTGCTTTGGAGAATAGGTTGACACTCCCCCTCTTCTTTATAAACCTCCACAAGGGAGTTGGTTATGGGGTGGGAAAGAAGGAAGCCCAGCTCATATGAGATCCAGGGCCTTCTCTCCCATCATTTTTTCATTTGCAAGGAGTAAAATCCAGCTGATAACCAGACACAGGGCTTATTCCAGCTTCTTAAAATCATGGTTGGGGAAAAAAAAAAAAAANGTGTCAGGCCTGGAGACCAGGGTATGTGAGTGTGTGTAGGTGTGTGTGCGTGTAGATGTGAGTGGGCTTGGACTCTGACCATGTCAGGCCGCACCTAAAGAGCTGAGGGGGGGGGGGGATTTAAATCTGAAATAAAATGGCTGGAAAGAAAAAAGGGCCGTTGTTTGCTTGCAGGAAAAGCAGACGGGACATCTTTGGATAACAGCTGGACAGAGGGCAAAAAAAACAAAATGGAAAGGAGAGAGGGTGTGTTTGTGTGTGTGTGTGTGTGAGATCGAGAGAGATAACGCATGTGTGTGCGTGTGTGTGTGTGTGTTTGTGAAAGAGAGAGAGAGATAATGTGTGTGTGTGTGTGTGCGCGCACAGATGTGTGCTGAGCGCAAGCCGGGTGGCCAGAATGAAAGGAAGGAAAGATCGGGAGGAGGAGGAATCAAGAGGAGATGAGAATTGAGAAAGGGAGGGGGACA
>BHFT01049974.1:0-35876 GCA_004320025.1 Laticauda laticaudata | reverse complement strand
GCCTCCAGTCCTCTAATCATCTTTGTTGCTCTTCTCTGCACTCTTTCTAGAGTCTCAACATCTTTTTTACATCGTGGCGACCAAAACTGGGTGCAGTATTTCAAGTGTGGTCTTACCAAGAGCATTATAAAGTGGTATTAACACTTCACGTGATCTTGATTTTATCCTCTGTTTATGCAGCCTGGGACTGTTGGTTTTTTTGGCAGCTGCTGCACACTGCGGGCTCATATTTAAATGATTGTCCACTAGGACTCCGAGATCCCTCTCACAGTTACTACACTTGAGCAAGTTACCATATATACTCTACCTGTGCAAAATGTTTTACTGAAGGCCAAGTATACTAGGTCGACATCATTCTTGACTTTCACTCTCCATTTTTCATGGGCTGCAGTGCAGCGAAAGAGCAAGAAAGTCCCACTATGCAAGCAGACTCTAATATATTTATGCAATCACGTCCAATAGTTCTGCCACGAACAAGACTTCATTTTGTAGACACACAATGCTGCTGGTGGTGCAGTATGAAGCATGATATATTAGTGAATCATTTTCCAGCTCTGCATTTTATAATTAAAATAAGAATAGTGATTATACTGCAGTCATTAGATGTCCTAGTTGGATATCTCATTCTGCTTCCCAAAGATAGTGAATGGCTGGACTTGCCATTTTTTTCTGCTACACTGACAGCATTTCTGGCAAGAAAAGATAGAAATGACATTCTTACAATAAATATATTTAAAAGACTGGTGATGTCCTGAAAAAAAATGAAACAAACTTTGTTTAAAATCTTACATATCAATAATATCTCACTCCCTGTTTTTAAAAAGATGTGTCAACCAGAAACATAAAAAATAGCATAGATATTTTGAAATAATGGAAAATTAAGATGTATGTGTAGCATTTTACAGCCAAGAAAAAAATGGAATTTGAAATCATTCTTGCTGATGAATTACCTAATATGATATAATGGGGGTGCATTTAGTGGTGAAAAACCCTAAAATGTTTTTCTCAGGGGGGAAATGTTTTCTTTATTAAACTGTCCTTCTAGGATAGGAGATATATTAATGCAAATGCACATTATAGGGATATATTTATTAAAATATGCACAATATTTTGGAATGAGAAATCTCAAGGATGGTGTCCATCTGATTCTTTTATTAATTCGAAATAAATATTGTTAGGCTTCTTTCTCCTGAATGCCTCATAGCTGCTCTGAGTTAGATAAGCCATTACTGATGAGAGTTTAATACATGCACAAAAGAAGATATATAGCTAGGAAAGGCTATTAACAAACCTCAGAAAGTTACTGTTTTGCAGAATTATTTTTCTTCATTAGAAGTTATTCATGTTTTGAAATATTTTTTTAATTAAAAATATCTCTGTGTCAGTCCTGATTCCTGGGGACAAGTCCATGAAGCTTTCTTGGCAATAATTAAAGAAGTGTTTTGTTCTTGCATTCTTCTTCTGGCTGAAACAGAATGGCTGAATCAAAGGTATCCAGCTCTGTATCTAAGGGAGGTTTAAAACTCATAGTCTATCTCAGTGTCTTTAAACATTACACCAAACTGGCTCTTTTCATATTCTAGGTCTGTAAATAAAAATATATTCCATTGAGGAAAGGCTACCAAAAGCCAATAATATAACACTGAAGAGCATTCAACATTGTTTGCCAAATTCCTCAAAATATGAAGATTCTGTTCAATTGATAAAGCTGTTACTACAGAAATCCAGCAACTTCTGAGTTTCAAATACAAACGCTCTTTATGCTACGGTTGTCCATGTTCAAATTTCTTTAACATCTAACACCTGCACATTTTACCTAAAAAGCTAGAAACCGGCTTTTCTCTTCAACTGGGATGCCTGATTTCTCCCTGTTTCTTGTTTGGGTAACATCCTAATCTCTTATCAGACTGTTGCTTTTTCACTTGGTAAAAAAATAAATAAATGCATGCTGAGTACAAGTACTTGTTCCTTCTACAGCTTACTTTTTTTTTCATTCTGTCAAAAAATATTCTCTCTCAGTGACTATAATCACTCTATGCTCCTGGAATGTGAAACTTTACTACACTTGGAATCAGTTCTGTTGTCTTTGTCAGATGCTGGTGACACAACTCTTAGTGTATTGAAAAACAGACTGAACTCTAAGCAAATACATACCATGGATATTGCTTCTTCCAGTATATGGGAGGCACAAGAGACAGCGCAAGAAGTGTTAGGAGGAGGTAGATTTTATATTTTATAGAACAGAGAAGTGAGCATGTTCCCATTACTGCTTCCAATTGAAGACTATTCAGTTGCTAAAACAGAGGGGTATGGATAAAAAAATCTTCATTCTCCTGTCTCTACAGCTAGAACAATCACAGTAAAGCTACCAATGCTTAATTTAAGGCTACTGCATTTAATACCCTTTCCTCATGTTTTGGGAAACTATGTACAAAATGTATTTTAAAAAGAGGGAACTTGGGGAAAAGATACAAAACAATATGTGTAAGGCAAAAACCAAAACCCAAAACAAGTCTTACAGCACCATTTTCAACTAACAAATTTTATTAAAAGACATTAAAAATATTTTAAAATAATAATAATAATAATAAAATTTGTTAGTCAGAAAACATACTATCAAAATTGTTCTGTTCTTTTGTATCCTAGACTAATATGGCTCTCCTCCTAAAATATGTGCAAGTGTATCATATTTTCACAGGGCCACTAGAAGTCAGCACATAATTAATTAGCTGAAAACACCCAAGCATATATAACACACTTAAAAAACCATTAGATATTTTATATATACACACTGAGGCACATACACAAATATATAGTGTGTGTGAGATGGGTGATATAGAAATGTGATGACTGAAATAAATACATATCTACATACATACTTTGTCTAGTATGCAGTTACGAAGGAATAAAGAAATTTACTGGTTTCTAAAACAGATAAATGAATAAATTTATGCATAATTTAATACTATTTATAGTAAAGGGGAGGGGGACACAAATAATCACCACAATTCAAAAGAGCATCACAAACCACCCACATGCAAAATTAAGGCATGCATAAGGCATGCAATGTGTACTAAATAAATATGTGTAGGGGATGCAAGGACATTTTTTATGTTTCTTATATGTATCCATGTATTCGTAACTAGGTTTTTTACTTATACCTATTATCTTGTAAGCAATTGACATAAATAAATAAATAAATAAATAAATAAATAAATAAATAAANTTTTTACTTATACCTATTATCTTGTAAGCAATTGACATAAATAAATAAATAAATAAATAAATAAATAAATAAATAAACAAACAAACCACAAGTTACTTCTCCATTTGCCCTGAAGGAATAATACTCATCATCATCACCCTCATTATTATCATCCTCCTTGTATCTCATTAAAGCATGGTCCACTTAAAATTCAGAATCAAGACTATCTTCAAAATGTCTTGATGATACGGAAATCCAGATTTTGTTGTTGCTATTGCTATTGCTCAGTTTTGCTTTAGTTCTTATCTTCCTTTGTTTGGAGAAATGCACTCCCAAACCAGTGGTGGAATTCAAAAAAATATATTAACGGTTCTATGGGTGTGGCTTGGTGGGTATGGCGTGATATGGCGGGCATGGCTTGGTGGGCATGGCAGGGGAAGGTTACTGTAAAATCTCCATTCCTTCCTGACTCCTGGGGGAAGATTACTGCAAAATCCCATTCCCTCCCCACTCCACTAACCCGTTCTCCTGTGCAGGGCAACAAAAGAAGACCCAGCAATCATCTGGGACTCAGAAGGCAGAGAATAGATGGGGCGGGACCAGTCAGAGGTGGTATTTCACTGAACTACTCAAAATTTCTGCTACCGGTTCTCGAGAACTGGTCAGAACCTGCTGAACACCAACTCCGTCCCAAACCCATTACTATCATCTCTGTGATCATATTAAGAGCAATTGCGTTCTTTTCTCTGATGATGTAAAGCTGTTCAATACCACAGGCAATACTGCTACCATTCAAAAAGATCTTGACTATGTATCAGAAAGGTCAAACAAATGGCAGCTTCAAATCTCAACCAATAAATGCTCTGTCTTCCATATTGGCAAAAAAATATATATCAGAAAATAAAATACAAGCTGAATAGTCAAGATCTTGTTGATGATCCAAGCTCTCTCTGGTAAAGGATCTTTGGGTACTCATCTCTAAATGAATTAACGTGAAAGAAGCCCACTTAACTACATAGCCCAAAAAACATTAGAGTTGTTAACTCAATCTATGTAGCTTTTCTCTGGTACTACACACTAAATAGCATCACATTTGCTAGACAAAATACTCAACACAGATCATCAGTCTGGAACAACATTACGAATCTGATATTAAACTAGCTGAGAAAGTCTAGGAAAGTATTTACAAGAAAGTCTCTCCACCTCCTCTACTGCATTGTGGAATCCTTTTATGCCACCAGACATGAAATTCTAGAGCCTAGAACAACTTGAATTAATGCTGTCTGCGGGGCTGATGCTAAGATATATATAAATCATACATTCGCAACTGATTACCTGTCAATGAATAACTTCAGCTTCAACCGATAACATACAGAGCGGCACAAATAGATACAAATCAAGGTTAACGGCACAAACTTGAATTGCAAGGAATCAAACTTCAGGCAACAGAGTGGTCATGTCTGGATCCTCTGCCTGACGTCTGTGGTTTCTTTCCAAAACCTCCAAAAACTTTTCACCTTAGACTGTTTACTCTTTGACCTCACCCTTTCCGAAGACGGGTCATGTAGGGGCATGTAAGCCACCAACGGCTACTGTCGCCTGTCCAATTGTTTCTTTTATTTTTCTTATACTGTACCCATTTCATGTATTCATAACTATGTATATACTTATACTTATTATCTTGTAAGCGATTGGCAAATCAAATCAAATAAATAAATAAATCTTAAATGTACTTATCTGAATTAAGAAAAAGGAGCAAAAATAAGCTTCCCTTGTGGTCCACAGTTTGGACATTCTTTTGGTACAATTTATTGGTGCAGGAGAAAGGAAAATGGAGTACTATTATGAACATTCTGGTTAATTTCACTTATGCATGAACAGCATATTTCACAAGGCTCTAAGGCAGGGCAGTTCAAATGAATACAGGTTTATTGTACACTAACTCTTCCTACAAGAATCTGAATTGCTAATGGTCAAAGCAAATTGGCAGTAGATAAGAGTGAATGAGATTCAAGGAGAGCTGGATCTAGATCTCTTGTAGACATGAAGGGATTCAAATCTGATGACACACTTGACCCCCTCCTCCAGGCTCAGCTTGGGGTTGTCTCCTACAGCTTACCTGGTAATTAGAAAACAAGATAAGGGATTGCAACAGGCCCTAGCAAATCCAGCTGATGTCTCCTGGTCCACTTGCCTGTGGACTTCCTTGCTAAAGTCTCAAGATATAACTAACCACTGCCCTGAAACTTCCCCCAATGGACTTGGGGGAGAGGAGTCAACAGCAGTTCCAGCCTCAGTACTGGGACCAGTAAATCATAGGCTATGGAGGCAGCACTTTCTTTCCAGCTGAGCTTGAGAAGAAAACATTTTAACCTGGCTGTGTGTGTTGCCTAGAAATTTCCTGGCTGGAATTGGATTGATTCAAGTGCACAATTTGGCAAGATTTACTCTTTAAAAGTTTGCATTTATAAAACCATCTCAATGGTTACATTGCATCATTCTCTGAGAGAAATTTCCACATGACAATTCTCATAGCCAAATTAAAAAAAATAAATTTTCAGAATTTGATACATCTCACAGGGTCATTTGCAATCACTGCTCCAAAAGGCCTATCCACCCAAGTTTCTAAGTTTAGGTTTGGTTTAATTTTTTTGAAAGTTGCCAAAAAAGCAATCATATTTTTATCTTAGAGATTTAATAGCAGATACATAGATATGGGAAGAGAATCTGCTCAGGACCATGAAACTGTAGTGAAGAGGGTTGCCACTGTGGTTTATTTAATTTGATCTCATGAAAAAAACATCATGCTATAAGGGACAAATTAAAAAAAAATGGAAATAAAATAACTGCATGATGAATATACCCCTCATTCAAGCATTGCAGAGACATCCAATTTCCTATTTCCCATGCTGTTGTAAATATCCTAAGGTAGGGGTGGGCATGACTATGGCAACTTTATGACCTGTAGACTTAAATCCCCAGAATTCCTGAGCAGTCATGAGCCAAGCTGTCTCAGAAATTCTGGGAATTGAAGTCAACAGGTTGTAAAATTGCTATAATTGCCCACCCCTGCAGAAAGGTAGGTGACTTAGTCATGGTCTCATGACATTAAATCTAGTTCATCTTGAAATGCTTCTATACTAATTATTTTTCATATATATTTCCTTTCCAGATACCTTTATCGATGAATATGTCTACATTTCTTGCATATGATCAGCCTACAATAAGTTACTGTGGTGTACATCATGAACTTCTTGGTCATAAGTCCTATGACTCAAATGCACAGGAAGAAGCAATGGAAACACCATTAGAGACTGATCTGGATCTGAGCACAATCACAAGAGCAGCACGAAATCAGTGATCACTCTCAGCTGACTTATGTGGTCAGAAAGATAACCCAGAATCATCACCATTTTTTTTTAAATTTGTCATGAAGAATGAAATCAGTAATTCTCCAGGGATGGATTGAAAACTCCCCATTCTGTTTAAAAAGTTACCATTCAAATACAGATTGTTTTAAGTCTACGATTTGTAATTAGCTAAGTTGTGCAATCTTTTCTTGACTTAAAATTGAAGTATGATCCTTAAAATAAATCTTTATCTCATCCTACCTATCTGTAAAAAGGAAAAAAAAATCTGTACAGAGCTGATGTATTTTTTCATATTGTAAAGTTTCAATATACCGAAATGTACTGGAATGTACAGGACCATGCTTTAGTTTATTTTACAATTTTCAGTTTCTAAAATTTTAAATTAACAAAGCTTGTGTTATATTCAGAGTTTCTCAGATTTGTAGAAATTGGTTTGTTCTGCATTTACACCCTCAAAACAAAAGCACCCTAAAATTTCTGCACTGTGCAAATTAGGCACAGACTCTTACCATACAACACAATTCTTTCAACATGTTTTGGAAATAATCTATTAACCAAATTAGAGTTGGATTATTCAAACTCTTGCAGACATGGTCTTTGGGTGGGGAAGGAAAGGGGAAGGGAGCTTCTAAAAGAAAAATATTTTTTTAACAGTTCTCCAAATTAACTCTTGCCTTGAATTACAAATTGCTTTCTCAAGCAATGAAATGTAATGATAAAGAGGGATATTTTAACAACACTTTTCTGAATGAACGGCTCGTTCTTTTATTCTTTCATAACACCAATAAAATAATGGAATGGACTAAAGGAAGAGAAGAAAAACACCACTGAACCATAGCATAGTTTCATTAACTGAAAAAAACAAAAAACATTTTCAAAGGTTGATCTGGATATGGTTTTCTTTAGTCACATTATAAAGCAAAGTGATAGACACAACAGAAAATGACATGACAATCAGGCATTATGATTAAACATGTGGTAGTAACATATATTCTCTGCAGGTATGTTTCAGGGTTATTTCAGAATTGCCTAAAATAGGCATAGGCCAATAGACACATGTCCAAGGTTTTCCAAAAGAAGGAATAAAGGATGGAGGGAGGGAAGAAAGATTTCAATATCTAGTATGTGAAAAACAGATTTCTAAGAGATGAACTCCAAAGAATCTGACACACGTGCCTTGCACAAGAAGGATAAAGTGTAGAATTAATCACACATTTCAGGTTTGTTTGCATTTACAGTGACATGCTCATTATCTGAAAGGCAAGGAAGCCATTTTCTAAGTGTTCCATGATGCAAATGGATCAGAATTTATTTTTACACAAATACCCCAAAATATCATTTCCAGGATCATTCTAAAGCTCACCAAACTGGGGCGCCTCTGTGGTGCAGTGGTTAGAGTGCAGAACTGCAAACTACTTCTGCAGCCAGCTGCCAAGAGTTTGGCAGTTCAAATCCCACCAGGCTCAAGGTTGACTCAGCCTTCCATCCTTCTGAGGTGGGTAAAATGAGGNGTTTGGCAGTTCAAATCCCACCAGGCTCAAGGTTGACTCAGCCTTCCATCCTTCTGAGGTGGGTAAAATGAGGATCCAAATTGTTGGGGGTAATAGGCTGATTCTGTAAACCGCTTAGAGCTGTAAAACACTATAAAGCGGTATATAAGTCTAAGTGCTATTGCTATAAGACAGGGACACGTTCAATTTAGATCTGCAAAGTATGAGCATTAAATGGGGAGGTTCGTTTTATTTTGAGATTTCAGATTTATGCATGTAATCCCTGCATCATTTGATTAACTTTAAATAATTTTATCATATATTGTTTTACATTCAAGTCCTCCAGTAAGCTAATGTGTACAGGAGATTCTCTCAATTAAGATCCTTTTTGTTGTTGTTGTTGTTATTATTATTATTACTACAACTATTCCACCACCATTTTTGGTCAAAGCTGACAGAGTAAAGTCAAAGAGTATCCTCTCTATGTCTATTTATTACTACTTTAAGAGGAAAGTAGTATAGGGAATCTTCAACTTATCACCATTAGTTTAACAGCCATTCAAATTTATGTCAGCACTGGAAAATGTGACTTAAAACTGGTCCTGGCACTTACATCCATTGCAGCATCTCTATAATCACAAGATCAAGATTTGGGCATGTGACAACTGGCATGTTTTTATAATGGTTGCAGTGTGGTCACATGATCACCATTTACAATCTTCCCAGTGGTCTTCTGACAAATCAGTGAGGGAAGACAGAGTGAGTTAACAATCACAATTCACTTAATGATTACAGTGATTTGATGGCTTCTGTGAAAAAGGTCATAAAAATGGGCATGACTTAATAACCGCATTACTTAGCGGCAAACGTTCTGGTCCTAATTGTGGTCATAAATCAAAGTTTATCTATACTGAATTTCAATTCTATATTCATGAATTTGTGTGCAGAATTAAAATATTCTATGTGGGAATAATGAAAACATTGAAAATTAGTAGTTGTAAACACCAATGAATGGTTTTTTGAAACAAAATCATATGTGCAGAGCAGGTCAAATTGGAGAAGTATAAAATTGTCTACCAAAAAAAAATTGTTTATCAATTCCAGTGGATCTCACACAGAATTTGATGAGTTGCAAGTGATTTAAAAAACTTTAAAATTATTAATAATACTGTTTATTGAAACACTTATTATAGCACCATCACTTTACATCATAAAACAGAAGATGTATCTTATGGTGACCTTATTAAGGAAAAAAGATTCAAGGATTCTTGGGTTTTCCAAACTAGAGGAACAAAATTTCATATAATAGTAGCAAACCTTTTTTTATAAAGAAAGATAAATTTAACCACAAATCTATTTTTCTCAATATTTCTTCCAAGTATTTTACAATGACTTCATTAATAAAATTAAGAAACATGCATTCAATCCTTTGTATAATGCAACTCTTATTGGGGAAATCGGGGAATCTTCAGAATATTGTTCAAGAATTGCAAGCCTACAAAATGTCAAAAGAGAATACATTGTATTATTTATTTAACATCCTAGATTTTTGTAACATATTTTGCATAAATTATTTGCTATTCAAAATACTTCATTTGTCATTTTTAAGACTCATCCTAACTTCATCTCTTCAGTTTCCAATTTCTCCAGGCATTGTCACATACAATTCTTGGAATTCTTTCTTATCACTACTAGAAATTGGGGGCACAGTTCCTATCAACTAATGTTAGGAAGCTTAGGAAAACAGGGAGGTATTTCCTAGGAGAGGTATGGAAGATTTTTTAAAAACAAAGAAGCCAACTGCTAAGAAAAAGAAACTCTCCTCACTTTTCATCATTGAGAACTCCAGGAGAAAATCTATGTGATCACCAAGAATCAACAACTTGATGGCCTGTAATCAATCACAAGGAGAATGTTGTTCCACATAAAATCATGGCTATGTGGAGAAGGGTGGTTTTCAACATCCATCCAACAGTGGAAGAAGAAAGTGGACAGCCATTTGTCCTGAATGTCATAAAGTCTTCTGCTGGATCAGGGAGTTGTATAGAAGACCTCCAAGTTTCCTTCCAACTTTGTTATTCTGTTATTTCTGTCTATAAGTATATAATTTATATCAACTTTTTTGGCCGTAGTGTGTAGATATCATTACTTATATTGAACACACCAAAGACTGGAGATGTGTTTCAGTAGAACATGGGTTTCAGTGGAAAAAAAAAAGCCAATGCATCACAATTGTACTTAGAAAAATAGATTCCTGAATCTGTCTGGCTGTTTGATCAAATAAAATATATGGCTTACATGTAAGAAGCAACAATGAAGAGCAGGTGGTTATTGCCCTTTCAGCTCAGGTTTGCTCTCATGTTTGTTTGTTTTTTCATTTTCAACCTAACACGCAAAAAAGGGAGCTTGAGCATCTACTGAATACTTATGATGCTTTTCATTTGCAATGTAACATCTGCTTTCATTGAATGATGCGCCACAGGCACAGAAATAGAAGCACAGATCACTGCACTCCATTCCACTATTTTTTGCAAAACATAGAATAGACTTTATCACAAAAATTAAAATGAGGACATTTTGGCTATAGAAAATGCATAAACAACATATCAGCAAACCTTTAATAACTTTTTGATGCATGGAAAGCACCTGCTCTTTCCAGGAAAGGAAAAATGCAGGAATAGGAAGAAAGGTATAAAATACTTATAATAATGCTTAATGCTTCATACATCAAACGTATTCCTTTAATTGCATTTGTTTTTCCAAGTCATTATAAGTTGGTTATATAAAATTTTCAAAAACTGTAGAGTAATGTTTTTCAAGCTGAGCAACTTTGGATTGCTTAAGGCTTTAAGATTTCAATTCCCAGAATTTCCAAACCAGCAGTTGCCTAAAACACTGGTGTAAAGACAAGATTATTTTATTGCTCAAAACCAAGGAGGAAAAATTTGACCTCTTTTTCAAGCTGTATTTATATGGAATATGCATTAAGAAAGAGTGTAAACAATAAATATATATATAATTGAATTTATTTACATATAAAACATACTTATTTTTATTACACAATTTTCCATATAGGGTGGGATAGCTAATACCCTAAGACAGTGTTTGACAGCTTTAGCAATTTTAACAACAGCAACAAGTTTAAGTCCCCAAATCTTAAAGTTGCCAAGTTTGAGAAACACTGCTGTAGAAGTCAGAATTAAAATTCAAAACTATCTGGATAAATTGGATAAATGGGCAGAAAGTAATAGATTGAAATTTAGCAGCCAAGAGCAAAGTTCTTCACTTAGAACAAAATAATACACAAAAATAGGATGGGTGTACTTCAACTGTTTTTTTTTTAAAGAACTGGAATAGTGATAAATGGCAAACTGAATAGGAACTACAAAGAGGAAGTACAGGTAGTCCTCAACTTACAACTGAGCCCAAAATTTATGTTGCTAAGCAGGATAGTTGTTAAGTGAATTTTGCCCCATTTTAAGACATTTCTAGCCAAGATTGTTAAATGAATCACCGCAGTTGTTAAGTTAGTAATATGGTTGTTAAGTGAATCCTCATTGACTTTGCTTGTCAGAAGGTCTCATTCACATTTTTATTTTTCTTTGTATTTTCTATTGTTAAAACAATAAAAGTCATGAGGAAAAAAAAGAAGTTTGCAAAAGGTGATCACAGGACACTGCAACTGTCATAAATATGGGTCAGTTACCAAGTGGTTGAATTTTTTTCATATGACCATGGAGATATTGCAATGGTTATATAATGGTTGAAAACAGTTGTGTCATGTCCCTGTTGGAATCTGATTCTGAGGGGGAGGTTGAGCAGCTGACAGGAATGGGAGTGTGGCTGGGGAAGGGCACAGTCTGGCTGGGTATTCAGAGGAAGACCCAGGCCCACCCCCTCTTCATCCTAGGGAACTCAGGGAGAAACTGAGAAGGGAGCAACATGAGTTACAGGGGATACGGGGGAGAAAAGAGCCCTGATTCATTCGCTGCAGCTGGGAAAACAGGATTTAAAAAGGGCGTTTGGGATAGCATCTTGCTGGAAGCAAAGCATGAATTATCTTTGTTTGTCAAGTCTTATCTGGGTTCTGGCATCTTCCCAACTGTATATTTTGTTATCTTTTGAAGTCTGTAATTCCTTATCCTGCCCTGTCTCATTAATTGCTGCAGCATGGTTTGTGTTGGTTTTTATTTATAATTTATATGTACTTTTGGTTTGGACTGAACATCTTCCCTTTAAAAACTGTCCTTGGGAGAGTTTTTTCTCCAGCCAATGATAAGGGAACACTGGGGACCAAGTTGGAAGTATTAAAGGGACTTTACCTACTTTTGTGACTTTGTTGTTTTTCATCACAAGTCATAAGTCACCTTTTTTGTGCCTTTGTAACTTTCAATGGTCATTAAATAAATGGTTATAAGTTGAGGACCATCTGTAACTATATTTTAATGCTATTCTGCTTTTGACAGAGCTTACCCCAAGCAAATAATAGGCCTAGTTCTGGGTACCATGTTTTAACAAGGATTCAGAGACACTGAAACAGTGTCAGAAGACAAGCACTATGAAGAAAGACGGAAGCATTCGATATATTTCCCCTTAAAACTGTGAACAGCAGAAATACAGCTGCCCATTATATGAAAAGTTCCACAGCTCATTCTCTTTTATTTTACAATGCAGGATGCATAAAAATGAAGTTAATTTGCAGGATAACGGATTCTGACTAAATGACAGAAAANCTCATTCTCTTTTATTTTACAATGCAGGATGCATAAAAATGAAGTTAATTTGCAGGATAACGGATTCTGACTAAATGACAGAAAAGCTTCCAGTGGGCTTTTTAGTATTTTTAGTATTTTTAAAAAAAATACTACAACAAGAAGAAATAAAGCAATACAAGAATAACAAAAAGCGTGTTTTATATTTATGTATGAGCTTCTAAGATTTCAGCCCTCTTCATTCACCCCTAAAACCTCTTGAAAAGTATCACAGATACACATATACAGTAACTCAATATACAGTAACTTTTCTTGTGAAAGAAATGAATAAAAACATACATTTGAAAATGTGTCTGTATGGGATTACAGGAAGCAATAAAAATCTCATTGAGGAGGATCTCAACTACAATAGTCTCATCCTTTCTTCATGGAGAAGAGCAGGTAAGAGTAGGTAACTCTTCAAGGCTTTCCTCTATGCTCCAAATTCAGGGAATAAAAGAAAAACTTTTGCAATAACATGTATTTCTTTTCTTTTCACTCATTCACAATTCCTTTCCTTCATTTTAAAAGCAGAACATAGATGAACAGTCTACCTGATCTGAAGGAAACATTAGAAGTACAGAGTGGAGCTGTTCTTCCGAAACTTATGGAAGTAGTCCAGCATTTTATAATACCTCCTATTAGAAATGAATCCATGTGGGAATGAATGCATTTGGGTCACTTAATTGCATGCCAGGGTTTCCTGACTTCAGCAACTTAACCTCTGAAGTTCAACTCTCAGTATGTGGCTGAGAGTTGAGATTCCTAAAGCTGCTGAAGCTGAGAAAGTAAGTTACAAATGAATGCCATACCTGAGAAACGTTTTGTAGCTAGGAAATGAATACCATAATCACCCTTGTGGTTGAAGACTTTTAGGCCACAGTGAAATTTAGGGCTCAAGATATAACAAATCAGGGGTAGAAACAAGTGAAATGTAAGACCATTGTTATTAAGCTTATTCCAACATTAAGTTCACTTCCAGGCAAGTCAGAGAAGAACAGGATATTTTGGGCTCAGGATTTTTCAAGTACAAAATAATTGCCACACATCCACCTATGAAACCACTAATGTTGGATGGAGATGGAGATGGAAATGGGGGGAGAGAGAATGTCAGATCTGTGTATCTCCATTCTTCAATGGAAGAAGAAGAGGGGGAGTTGGTACAAGTAATCCTTTTTTATGTAATCTGAATATCTTAAGTCTTGTATTGAATCTGTATAACTTACACATGATATACAGCTGGAGGACTGGAGCCAGATGTCTAGAAACTTGTTACCTATTGGAGAGATAGCAAGAGAAGGGGCCATAAAAATTCCAGTTCCAAAAGAAACTTCCTGTGAATTTTTTCTCAACTATGTTCTCAGAAAAATGTGTGTGTGGGGGGGGGGGGATTAACATTTTGCTTCTTGGTACTGACGAAATCCACATGAAAACAATGGGAGGGGTTCTAACTCCCTTTTCTATGCTGCATGCCTGAAGGCATATTGGACCCTGCTTTAACTAGTACCTGGATAACTTCCTTCTCACAATAAAGAATTCCTTTTGAAATACTCATCTTTCAGAAATTCATTCTTATTGTTTGAAAGGGAGAGAGTCTGGGCCTTACAGAGGGGGGAGGAGGGAGGGAGGGAGGGAGAGAGAGATTTTTGTAATCTTTGTTATTGTTATATATGCACAATATATATCCATCTCTGCTTGTATATTTCCCATATGTTAATTCCTTGGCCACAGTAATCAATTTGCTGCAAATCACTGCCACACCTTAATATTTCTAAATAGAATTGATTATCAATAGAAAACACAAGAACAAAGAAAACTTCCTTTTTTTCTTAGATCAAAGGAACTGATATAGTCTTAAAGTTGCCTATTTTTGTTTTGTTGTGGTTCTTTTGTTATTAAATTCCTCCCACACACGATTGCTAAACTTGAACGCTGCATAATATAGAAAAATTAGGTCAATACATATATACTTTTTCTTCTGCCTAATTACAGGCATTTGTTTTAATTAGATTTCATAACAAATAGTTAATCTTGATGAATTCTACTGTCTTAATGTTGTTTTAATAAATATCAAAACAATTAGTATATTTTAGAACATTAGAGGATTTTGAGTAATCTGAAAATACAATGAATTAAATGATGAAAATTTTCATGACAGGGAACTCGCAG
Source organism: Laticauda laticaudata (assembly GCA_004320025.1). Classification (NCBI taxonomy): domain Eukaryota; kingdom Metazoa; phylum Chordata; class Lepidosauria; order Squamata; family Elapidae; genus Laticauda; species Laticauda laticaudata. Next base: position 20,890 of record BHFT01049974.1, on the reverse strand, counting down.
TCTGCTCTATCACCCTCTATCTTGCAATAAGAATTTCATTATAACAGTAGTTTATTTCAAAGATCTAAAGTAGGCACAGTGGTGACTATTTCCAAGTGTCATCTAACTTTATGCTACCTCTGTGAGAGTGATAATCTACAAATAAGTATTAATTTAAATACATTACTACTTAATTACTTCGGAGATGTATTGCATCTTTATCATTGCCAAATGGTCTCTGAATGAAATAAAGTAAGATTCCAGGGAGACAGGAAATGCAGCTTTTCAGAACTTCTTAGAACTAAACCGTTGCTCCTAACAGTAATGGAAATATGATTACTGTGAAGCATTTGCCCTGATAGCAGGTTGCTGGCTCAAAAATGTGAATCAACATCTTCTCCCAGGTAATACGAGCGCAAGACTCTCAGCATTTCTTGAGTCATCTTCCCTACCACTTCCAGCCATTGTAAATGCATTCCATATCCATATTGTCCAGCTTCAGTTCAGAATACTTGTACCTAATAGTTGAAATGGGGGGTCATTGGTGCTTTCTGAGCTTGGTTATTTTCTTGTGTTTACCATTAGCATTGATAATGTTACTGTTTTGTTTGAAAACACACGAGGTAGACCGGGTTCCAACAGCAAAAGGTTTTATTCAAACAGTAGTCAGAATAGGAACAGTTTGGCTGCAGCCGCAGCCAGCCTTTTATACAGGCTGGCCTGCTTGCTTTCAGCCTATGGCATTTCTTTAAAATTGCCGCCTTTCAGCAGCTCTTTGGATTGGTTCCTAGTGAACCAATCCACTTCTTATTTATCTGGACCAATCAGAACAGTAGCCTAGGATTCAACCACTTGCATATAGAACAGTTACCTAGTTTGGATAATGAAATATCTGCAAGAAAACAACCAAGCTCAGAGAGCACCAAGGACCCCTCAGCTCAAGTCCTTGATTTACAACTTTTCACTTAGTGACTAAAGTTACAGCAACACTGAAAAAAGTGAATTATGACTGTTTTTTACACTACCATTGCAGTATCCCCATAGTTACACGATCAAAATTCAAATGCTTGGCAACTGGTTCATATTTAGGGCAGTTGCAGTATTCCAGGGTCATGAGATCATATTTTGCAACCTTCAGACAAGCAAAATCAATGGGGAAGCCAGATTAATTTAAGACCCATGTTACTAACTAAATAAGCACAATGATTCACTTAACAACTGTGGCAAGAAAGGTCGTAAAATGGAGCAAAACTCACTGGACAACAGTCTTACTCAGCAACAGAAATTTTGGCTCAGTTGTGGTTGTAAATGGAGAATTACCTGTACCTCAAGAAAGTATAGATGTGATTGTGAAATCTAGATAAACACCTGGTGCTAAATTAATTTTCCCTAATTAAATCATGAGAATATAAGTTGGTTGGCTGATTTTTCTCCTATTTTTATTAAACTATTCTTGAGACTGATTTTTGGTCAGGGACACTAACAGTCCATAAAAGGGTATAAAATTTATTTGTTCCAGCTACAAACCAATAAATCTGTTTTTATTATTACTAAATTTGTGCATTGGGTTAAGATTACAAAAAATGTATTTTGAATAGACAGGAGAAGTTACTACATTGTAGATCACTGTCTTCTATTTACCACAGCTAGCAGGAAGAAAAATCTGTACCTGCCAACAAGAAGCTATTTGTAGTCTCTGTAGCCCTTAAATCATCCTTGGATCTGATACTTGCAATGTGGCTCTGCAATAAACTAAGACAACCAATGAAAGCTTGTTTAATCTAACAAAGTAGTTATATTCAGAGACGATCGTGTAATTAAATTCTTTAAGAAATTATATTATGGCCTTTAGTATAGTAAAACCAGCAGAGCTAGTCTGTAAAGTTTTGCCACCTAAGGCAAGAAAATCATATGATATCCCCAATTCTCCTTCAATTTGGACCAAAACTTGAAAAGATCTGTCTTCTTTCTGTTTCACTCTTCCCAAAGTATTGGTCTGCTACTTACTTCTATAAAAGAACTGCTTAAAATGCTCTGTTTGAAATCTTTTAATAATTTTCTAAACCTTAAACAGCCAATGTAATTTTTCTTGCATGGAAAATAATTGCCACTTGTATCTATTTGACTAATCAGTGTGCTTCTCATGCTTTCTTGGTTACAAAGAGCTGAACTGCTACCTGAAAAGTCCACAATCTGGACCAGCTCAGATTCTGACCAGTTCTTCCCATGTCATTGTGGAGGTGTTTTTCATAACTTCAGCTTAGAAAAGGTATACCTCCAGTGGCAATTGTAACAAGGAGAGTTAGAATTGAACAAGAAGAGTTAGAACTAAGATCAGACCAACAAAATTGTTCAGTTTATAACCAAATTATTTGCATCAATGTCACTTACGTCAACATTGTCTCTAAGGTTTTACATTACTGATGTAGAACCTTCTGGTGAAAAGTTCTGGAATCGTGAATATGTATGCAGATTAGAGATTCAGTCCCACTGAAGAGGGAGGAGAGGTTGCAAGAGAAGATGGTCTATGTTAGCCACCTTTCCAGACTTTTATTAAAAGGCATAACTTTTAATGCGCTACAACTCATGAGCTATGAGCTAAGTTATAGCTCATGTACATTTATGCCTTTTTATCATATCTGAAAACATTTCTTTGAAGGGTACCCTTTAATATCTGTATGAAGCCACTAGGACAAGTCACCTGCCAGCATAGGGTGAGGTATTTTTAATAAGCCAGTTATACTTAGCTATGTATCTTTGCAACGGGCAAAAGGGAAATGCAATGAAAATCCTAAATGAATGCCTGGGGATTGTCAGGACCTGGGTGGAGAGAAAAAGGCTCAGTGTGATGATCCAGAGTATAACACAAATGTAACAAAATCCAAAATGTAAATAAATGTCCTTTAATGCCTCCAACTTGGCCCCACTGTTCAATAATACTCAGTTGGAGATAAAACGTATTTCAAAAGAAAGCAACACAGTCCAAACTTAATGAGCAGATAGAGGTGAAATAACAAACCAAACAAACTACAATGACAAAATTTCTACAGCAGAACAGGAGAAGTATTTACCAACTTCAAGGAGATAACAAGGCACAATCTGTTGGAAGGACACCAACCAATATAACTTCAGACCAAAATGAAACACGCTTTGTCTCCAGAGTTTGCCAGAATGCAGGCCCAAACTCTTATTCAGTTCTCACACCTGCAGTCCATGAAGAGGATCAAGGCCCTCTCCTCCCAAGTAGACCACGTCTCTCCCTTATCCTCTCCTCCCTGCCTGCCCGAGAATGGATAAGGGATGGGCCTGGGTCCTCCTCTGGCTGCTCAGCTGGCTTCTGCCCTTTCCCAGGCTCCTCCACAACCTCCGGAGCCACACTTCCATCCCCTGTCAGCTGTTCCTCTTCCTCAGAGTTAGTCTCCACCAGGGGCATGACACTCAGATTCAACCCAAGCAAATTGAATTGTTTATTGCTTTAAAAGCCAACTGATTCTTGGATGATAGCACATTTGGCTCTTCATGGGGTTGAACTTCTCCTGAAAGTGCAGGCTTGCAATCGGGGAATCCTATTGGCTACTCATGGCTCCTGCATGAGGGTCTAGGACAGAGGACATAGCTAGCTAGAGAATTCTGTGAATTGAAGTCCACAAGTCTTAAAGTTGCCAAGTTTGAGGACTCCTGGTCTAGGACAACCCGTCAACATAATATTAATTGTTTTATACCATTACTTTTATTACTGGTGACTACGTTTTCATTGAAATTACTGTAAGTCTTGTATTTCAGGATTGACTTTATTCTATTATTACTGGACACGATTCCATTGAAATTAATTTAACTTTTGTAGTGTTGAATTATCCTGCAGCAAGTTGACAATGGTGAGTTGTTCCATGAAGAGCTGGCCATGGCAAGTTGGCTGTAGCGAGTTGACCATGGTGACTTGTCCCATTCTGCCTGCAGGAAGAGCAGATGGAGGCTAGTCAGTCTCTCTCTCTCAGCCCAACCTCATAGGGGGAAAATAGGAGGAGGAGGAGGAGGAGGAGGAAATAGCATCAGGTGTGTTCACCATCTTGAATTAAAAATCATAATAGGCAGCATAAAAATAAATATTTCTGCTGTACTATATATTCTATAGTATAACTATTATGTTATTATAACATCATTTCCTCTTTACTGTTTTACTACACTCTACAGCACTGGCAAGCAAGATTTTCATTTTATAAATCCTGTTCTGCCTTAATTCATCTCTCTGGGATTTCCTCTGTTAATAGCCAGCATGTAAGGTGCTTGCACCTTTCTACCCCTTGTTTTGCTTTACCTTCATGCAGTATTTCTTCTTCCTCCAGACCAATGGTCGCCAACCGGTGGGCTGGGAACCACTGATGGTCCGTGAGAAAATGTTGGTGGTCCGCAGAGAAATGTCACCCCCAAAGCACCCCCAAAAGCAATTAATGCAGGCTGCCCGGGAACACAAGGTTGCACCGCCCCATTCACATCATGTGCCTGGCCTGGCCACTGGGCTGCTTCTTTCTGCTTCTTTCTTCTTCTGCTTTTGGCTGCATGAAAGGAAAGCAGCAAAAGTCTTTTTTCTGCCCCAAACTCCTCCTGAAATGAGTCTTTGTGACCCTGCAAGGCATCCTGCTCCGAGAGGCTGCGCTGGCATGACAAGTCTCATAAAGACTCATTTCTGGCGGAGTTTGGGGGAGAGAAAGAAAGACTTCTGCTGCTTTCCTTGCATGAAGCCAAAAGTCTCTCTCTCTCTGTCCACCACCCCCAAGAAAGGAGCTGAAGACAGTATTCTGTGATCCCAAATAAAGAATGATTGATCAGTAGGAAAACGGGTTGGGGAATTTTCCTGCAGGCTTTTGGGGGGGATTTTCCCAGGGTCTCTGCTGCTTTCTGCAGAGACCCTGGGAAAACAAGGGTCAGCAAGCCACCATCAGTCAAAATTCATATTAGTGATCCACAGGATTTAAAATTATGAGTTTGGTAGTCCCTGAGGTCCAAAAGGTTGGTGAGCTCTGCTCCAGACACCCTCCATCTCTTTGAAGGAAGAACACCTTTTATTCACCTGCTTTTCAGTTTACTGGTGACTGCAGAGCACTCAAGCACACCTGTTTCAAGGTGGCCACTTGACTGGCAAGTGTGTGTGCTGAGACTGGGGAAACGGCTCAGATGGGAAGAAATGGTGCTTGCAATTTTTCTAAGCAGCCTGCTCTCTTCTGCCCTTGGTTTATACATAGTGGCAAAAAACAGTAGTGGCAAGAAACTGACGTGGCCAGCTGGGGAGTTCTGGGAGTTGAAGTCTACAGTTCTTAAAGTTGCCAAGATTGGACACCCCTGATTATAATATTCTATTTTCAAAAAGCTTATATGAGAGGAAGCCATTCCATGGTTTTCAGGTAATTCATGTTAAAAACATCCTTGAAACCAAGTTTGCATAATAAAAGAATATGAGAAGAAAGCTCTTAATGATGACATGGATAGGGAGGTAAATATGGAGTATTTTAATACATCACATATTAAAAATAATGAAAAATACAATTATCATTAAGAGCCCTGCCAATTAGACACCCCACAGAAATGATTACAGTTGCTATCTCTTGAAATAAATCACCACAATTCTTTTTTTTTGTTGTTGTTGCATAGAGAGTCTGAAAAAAAATATTGAAAAGATTCTGATACTCTTTCAACAGCTGCAGCTACATTGACTTTTCATAAACTATTTTTACCACCTAATTGGGGAAAACTTTCAGACATATTAGACAGAGTTCATAAAACTTATTTTTAATCCTGAAAACAGAGAATTCATCACCATGTAGGCTTAAAATAAAAAGGTTGATTTATGCGCCATACAGTGAGGATTGATTTCAAAGATAAATTCTTACTTTGTACGCAAATTTCTAGTGTAATCAACTCTTTTTACACTCCTTGGAAAAGTAAAAGGATGTGGAAAACCTGCCTAAATAAATGACATCCGTGTGCCTTGAATATGCAATGGGGCAGAATCATCCAACCTACAAAAATGCCTTTTCTGTGTCATTTGCACTGTTTCAACTGTCTGTAATATTACAAAATAAAGAAACTGAAACTATACAATGAATAAGAATACAAGCCCTTCATCTGTAGCCACTTCATTAAAATGCAATAATTTAATTTTTAAAAGTATTCATTTTAAAGAATTGAACCTTCCCCGGATAAGATTCTCTAGAGCAGGGACCACCTGCTCTCGACTGAGGTCTGAGGTCTTTTGGACCTCAGGGGCCACCAAATTCATAATTTTAAATCCTGCTGACCAGAGACCATGGTAAAATCCCAAAAAAAAGGTTTACAGGAAAATTCCCGTTTTTCTACTGATCGATCATTCTTTATTTGGGATCACAGGATACCGTCTCCAGCTCCATTCTCAGGGGGAGAGAGAGGGAGAGACTTTTGGCTTCATGCAAGGAAAGCAGCAGAAGCAAAAGAAGTCTTTCTTTCTCTTCCCCAAACTCTGCCAGAAATGAGACTTTGCCGGTGCAGCCTCTTGGAACAGGATGCCTTGCAGGGTCCCAAAGACTCATTTCTGGTGGAGTTTGGGGGAGGGAAAGAAATACTTTTTCTGCTTTCCTTATGTGCACAAAAGAAAGAAGCAGAAAGAGGCAGCCCAGAGGCCAGGCCAGGCACGTGGGGTGATTGGGGCAAGTTCCCCCCTCCCCTCACTATCTTGTGTTGTTTGCAATGCAAGTGATGCAAGCCTTGTGTTCCCCAGCTCACTGGTTGGCAACCACTGCTCTAGAGCAGGAGTCTGGCTGAGGAACTCTGGGAGTTGAAGTCCACAAGTCTTAAAGTTGCCAAGTTTGAAGATCCCTGCTCTAGAAGAATCCCTGCTCTGAAGGAAACGGGTATTCATGATGGATTTGTGTCTGGATTATTATTCATAGTTGATTGGATACCTTACTAGCCTATAATTTTCTAACTCTTTTCTTCAGAAAAGAAAATCATTATTTCTAGCATGTCCCCATTTCCATGGCACAACACTATTTTCCAAAACAAGTTGAAAGACTTTTAAGGATAATTCCATAAATGGGCTCTGTTTCCCGGTTAAATAAGAAAGAATTTTAACCAGCTTGGGGAAAAATGTATTGTGGTTAAAGCCATATTGTAGGAAATACACCGAGTATCTGCTAATCGCAACAATTTTTTAAAAAGCAATGGCTACATTGTATCTCCAGGAAAAATATTCTTTAAAAAAACACAACCTTTTTGAGAAACAGCTGTAAAAAAAGTATGGTAATGTATATTTTACAAGTAGTTGCAAGGATTTAAAAGGGCTTGCTTGGTAAATTCAGTCTGAACATTTGATAGGATGACATTAGACGAGAATTTGAAACTTTCCAATCTACAAGAGACTATATTTATTGCCAGGATTGCTTTGAAAGAGATTTTGCCAGGAGTGATTAATAGTAGTATTGTTAATTGTCCCTCCTTCAGATCATGTTTAATCAGATGGAATCTGTCCCTGTATTCATTGCCAACAACTTTGATGAGACAGACTGCTATCTCAGATAAATTATGACAGAAGATGATTATGTTCATCAAATTGATGTTGATTTTTAGTGATCACACAAATAGATTTTTTTCCAGGACAACCTGTCCCTAACTTGTTCCTTCAAATCTTCTAACAGGACATTGCCTCTGTAACTGAGTGCTGCTTTTTCGCTTTTCCCAGCATGAGAACCTTCTCCAAAGAGCTATGACTTCACATTACAATAGCAATAGCACTTAATCATATATACTGCTTCACAGTGCTTTAAACCCTCTCTAAGCAGTTTACAGAGTCACCATATGGCCCCCAACAATCTGGGTCCTCATTTTACCCACCTCGGAAGGATGGAAGGCTGAGTCAACCTTGAGCCTGATGAGATTCGATCTGCCAAAGTGCAGGCAGCCAGCAGTCAGCAGAAGTAGCCTGCAGTACTACATTCTAACCACTGCGCCACAGTGGCTCTTATGTCCTGAGTTCTCACCAGAGGCGCAAATTCCTCAAATTATTTTGCTTCAGACACAGTGTTTCACAGGGAATACCACTAAGGGCCTGGAGACTAAAACATAGGAAGAATGGTTGCAGGATTTGGGTTTGGCCAGTCTAGAGAAACGAAGGGCAAGAAGTGACATGAGAGCAGTATTCTAGTATTTGAGAGGTTGCCACAAAGGGGGGGGGGGCAACTTGTTTTCCAAAGCACCAGAGGGCAGGACAAGAAACAATGGATGGAAACTAATCAAGGAGAGGAGCAACCTGGAATTAAGGAGAAACTTCCTAACAATGAGGACAATTAACCAGTGGAACAGCTTGCCTTCAGAGGTTGTAGGTGCTTGATCATTGGAAGTTTTTAAGAAAAGACTGGACAGCCACCTATCTGAAATGGTATAGTGTCTCCTGTTTAAGCAAAGGGTTGGACTAGAAGACCTCCTCGGCCCCTTCCAGCTCTATTCTGATTAATTGATTGGTTGATTTGATTGATTGATTGCTTACACAATTCTGATTTTTGTAGATATAGACATAGCATGGCACTTGAATGACTCTTCCAAGGCCTTCGTGGAAGTGCAAATCTCAGGCCCATTTCTTGACTGCTTGTTCCTTTCGTATTGATGGTTGATCTCAAAAGACAAATGGTATCTACCACTTGAGTATCTTCATTGTCATTTTTAAAACTGGTTTGGCATGAGTTTGACCAGGGGTGGGATCTGACCGGTGTAACTTACCATTTTGGTGATTTATATTTTTTTCGCATGCTATGTGCGCGTGTAAAATATTGTCAGTTTGCTGCCTGGACAGCTGAGCAGTGTTGTGTGTGGGTATGCAGTGTTTGAAAAAGCACTTTTTTCCTGCTTTTTCAACCGCAACTGTGCCGCTCAAAGCAGCTGAGGTTGAAAAGGCAGGAAATAAAGGGCAGGTAAGAGCCCGGGTGGGCCAAACAGCAGCAAACACAGAATCGGTTCTACGTCTGCTGCTCTTCAGAGCTACCGGTTCTATAGAATTGTGCAGAACCAGTAGCATCCCACCCCTGAGTTTGACCTTCTCTACATTTAATTTTAGTCCCATTTTTTCCCATCATTTTCCTTACATTAATTACTAGAGAACAATGGTAAAATTATTTTCTGCAAAACCCAATGCCAGAAACATAGACTAAAAGTGGATTCTTTAAATCCTTTACTGGACTCTTAATACATAACCTATTAACTTATGTAGATAATATAGACTGTGCATTAAACATCCAGCACACTAAATAAGCAAAACTCTAAGTATTTTATAAGAAATTTCCCAGTTCACGACAGATTCATAAGAGAACAAGGAAGCATGTTTATAAACTTTTCCCATAATAGATTGATATGGTTCTCTCTCTAGAGAGAGGGTAAGGCACTTGGTAACACATGGAAAACACATTTTCCTATTTCATTTATGCACAAAGATAATCTGTAACAAACAACCTAAGGTGCCTGTGCTTAATGATAAGGAGTAGGGACAGTTTTGTGTCTGTGTAAGTAGCACCCACTCTTCTTTGGACAGATAGCTTATCAAGAATCATTAATCACGCAGAGCCATCTAATCAATGTCTGCTACAGGTTCAGTGAGTCAAATTGTCTTTTAGGAGCCACAAGAAGCCTTGAATTACAAGGTACAGAGACAGACGTTGATTTTGACTTCTGCTTATTTATTTCCTAGAGCTATACAGTGACAAACTACCATTAATTTTATTCCATAAATCTTTAATATTTCTTTTTACAGTGTGCTTGCTAAAGTATAATTTTAAAGCTTAATAGTGCTTCATTTACAACATTTAAGCTAAGCAGGGTTAATTTGTTTTTTTCAGTATAGTGAATTTTGTCTGGGGTAAATAACAGCCACTGCTGGAAGCTCAGTCAAACGTACAGGTCAAATAAAATAGGAAATTGCCGATGAAGATTATTTTTTTCATATACTACCAAAATGCATTTTAGTGTAATCAGCATCTAACCTGAAACAGTACATTATATTCTCCACATGATTTTATTTTCCTAGTACAGCCTCTCATCACATGCTTTATTGGCCCAATACTAATAATATGATTGGGGTTATTAAATGTGTTTTCTGCCCACCCAAAGCCATATCCCTAAAGGTATTCTGTTGGAAGTAAATTATTCAAAATCAGTGGGAATTATTACTGAACTCATATGCCAAAACCAAGCTGTCTTTTGTTTTTGCATTTAATAATAATCATGTATATTATATTTCTGCAGAGATGAGCGCAGTGGCTTTAAACCAAAATTCCCTCCTAAATAGCAACTTTACCCAAAGGGTTTCATCTTCCCCAGGGAACTTGGTCATTCTGGAAAATCTGCAGTTGGTGAAGGCTACTTTGTGGCCATTTCCAAAAATTCTCACATCCATGCCCTTAACTCCTCTACAGTTCAGCCTATACAATTAAACCCAGTACATATCCTTATTGTAATAGAGAATAAAGGTAAAGGTGGAAAAAGAAAAGACTCTCTGGAGAGGTATATAATGCTGGGAAAGAAGGAAGGGAAGAGAGGAGCAGCAAGGTAAAGGGACTCAATTACAGCAGCAATAAATGTACTATTGCAAGATCTAAAGGACCTGATTTCAGACAGATCATCATGGAAACAATCCATCAATGCTCACCCAGGAGGAACAAATTTGGTGGAATGATCATTAAAAAAAAACCTGGGAACTCACTTGTCTGCACTATTTTTATTCTGTTTATTGTGGAGTGTCAGGGTTCCGGTAGTTACCCCCATTTAAATATTGAATCTCTGGCCGGATTTTCAAAGCTCAGAGGAGACATGTCGCTGCTGCCTGGGTGTAGCTGACTCTGAGACACATCATTCATTGTCATCCTTCACCCCAGTTTTCCCACAAGGTGTATCATAATTCATATTCTCGAATGGGACACATCCATAGCCAAGAGTCATCAATCATACTCTCCAGTTAGAATTTTGCACAGCAGAAACTTCGGTTGCCTGGAAACTCTCTATGAAAACATCCATGGAATGCAGTTTCAGTTTTGCAAGCTGCTATATTACTCCCCCCTCCCTTTCTTTTGGCAAGTCTAAAGGACCAGAGAAATATTTTATGAGTTGACATGGAGTCCTTAGTGTTCTCTGAGTTTAGTTTGTTTTCTTACAGTTGTCTCATTATCTCATTAGGCCAGGGGTATCAAACTCACATCATCATGGCAGCACCATGTGACTTATCAGGACTTTCTCCCCCCCCTTCGCTAAATTGACTGTGGGTGTGACGTATCCAGTTTGACAGCCCTGGACTAGGCAATATCTTCAGTGCTGTATGGTGCCCAGATAGGTACCAAAGGCACAGAAATTCTTAAAAAAATAAATAAAAAATTAGAACCCTTCATTTGAGTAGATTTCTGTTTTCTGGATTACAAAAAAAAGTAATCTCAGCTGATTTAGAAGCCAAATTTACACTATCAACTATTACTTTTTATTATTCAATTGTTCCACTCTGGGTTCATCCCCATGACCCATAACTGTGGAATGAAGAGTGGAGAATAACACTTAAACCAATCTGCCTAGTTATACCCATAAACCAATGTCAAGATGGAATGGAATGTTTTAGTTTTAGTTTATTTCAGAATTCCATCTCACTGGTTAGCAGGGGCCATTTTGCAATCTGTTGGTATAAAAGTCATATATTGGTATTCTTGATGGCATCACACTTGTGTCAGGACTCCAACAAATCCACCCCCATTCAAATCATAAGTCTCTAGCTGCATCTCTCAGAGAAAATAAAATTGATTTATTTGAAGTGGCCATGTCAGCGTTAGCTGGATGCAGCCAATACTAAAATACATCATTCATTTCCCCCTTAACCCTGGTCTTCCTCCCATCCCCTGGATGTATATTCTCCACTGGAACATATCCATAGCCAAGAGTCATCAATCATGTTCTCCAGTAATATTCTTGCACTCCAACAACTTTGGGCTGCCAGGGCGATTATCTAGGCACTTAAGGAATGCACTAGTTTCCCCCACTCCCTTTTTCTGGCAGCTAAAAAGACCAAAGGACTACCTTTTTAGTTGACAATTTGTTTTAAAAAAAGCTTTTCATTTTTATGTATCTGCTTTCATGAGAATTGGCCACACAGACAGTACATAAAGTACTATGTGTTAAGGAAACAGCTAGCATAAGTATTCAAAGATGCTAATAATGTAATATCAAATATAGGCACCATTTCACTGAAAGAAATTGGCTGCAGTTATAACCAAATATCTTGGGTAAAAGTCAACAAAAAAGAAAGTCAAACAGCCACCAAAATGAATGACCAGTATGGAAAATAAGATCAGCATGCTATGATAGATGCAAGTAAGGTAGAACAAATGAAAAAAAAACTGAATAACCAAAAAAATAGTTGATCAAGACATATCACTTAGAAACAAGGAAGATTTAAAAAGGATTAGAAATAATAAAGCAGCAAATAGCTACTGCCAAAAAGATTGGTAAATAATGAAGCTCAAATTGCACACTATGTGCAAAATCTCCAATTCCAGTCAAATCAGAAATGTTTCTACCAATCTATCAATGGAGAGAATGCAGTGAACCAGTCAACATCTGACAAGGAAGAGACAATGCAGACTGATATGAGGTAATCCCCCAACATACAACAGCACAACTTGATTAAAGGAGGTGGATAAGAATTTTAAAAAAGAAGTTGAAATGAAAAAAATAGTAATACAGAAGAAATGGACAAAGAAGATCAGCAGCAGATGAAGACTGACTGCATGGTTTTTTATTGAAACATGTGAAAGGTTTGTATCTACTTATTGTGAAACAATTTAAAACATATTGCAAGGAGATCAACTTCTGAAGATTCAGAAAATTGGTCAACATCTGGCAAAACCTACTGGATAATGAAAGACTGCACCAGGCCACTGAAGCCAATTACCTGCTTACCAATAACTTTCAAATTGCTAACTGGTATGTAGCTGATGCAGACCAACAGCATCTAGCTGGGAATAAGCTCTTTCCACCTGAACAGAAAGGAAACTGCCCAAACAGCAGAAGAACAATAGATCAGCTGCTAAGTGACAAAAAGATTTTAGAAAACTGTAAGAGAAGAAAGACCAACTTGAACATAGCTTGGATTGATGAAATGTATAGTCCATAATGGAACTACCTCTATATCAGGGCTGTCAAACTCCTGGCCCATGAGCCAGATGCGTCACGCCCATGCCACGCTCATGCCCAGTTTAGCAAAGGGGAGGGAATTCCCAATATGTCATGTGATGCCACTGTGATGATGTAAGTTTGACACCTCTATATGCTCTAAATAGAGGGAAGTAATTAGTAGAGTATTCCAAGGTTCTATTCTAAGCCCAGTACTCTTCAACATCTTCATAAACAATTTAAATGAGGGATAAAAGGAGAACTCATCAAATTTGCAGATGATACTAAGCTGGCAGAATAGCTAACACTCCAGAAGATCGGCTCAAGATACAGAAGGACCTTGACAGACTTAAACACTGGGCCCTATGTAACAAAATGAAATTTAATGATGAGAAAAGTAAGGTTTTACGCTTAGGCAAGAAAAACCAAATGAACAAGTATTAAATAGGTAGAATTTGTTTCAATAGCAATAACTCCAAGAAGAATCTAAGAGTCCTAGTGGACAAAAACTTAAATATGAGCTAGTAGTTTGCTGCAGCTGCCAAAAAAGCCAGTACAGTCCTAAGCTACATTAAAGAGGAATTGAATCAAGATAATGTATATTGTTGGTATCACTTTATAATGCCTTGATAAGGCCACACTTGCAATATTGCATCGTTTTGATCACCACAATGTAAAAAAGATGTTGAGACTCTAGAAAAAGTGCAGAGAAAAGCAACAAAGAGGCTGGAACCAAAAACACATGAACAGAATTTGGGTATGGTTAGACTAGTGAAAAGAAGGACTAGAGATGATATGGCAGAAGTATTCCAGTACTTGAGGGTCTGCCACAAAGAAGATGGGGTCTTCCTATTCCCCAAAGTGCCTGAGGGTAGGACAAGAAGCAATGGATGGAAACTAATCAAGGAGGGAAGCAATCTAGAATGAAGGGAAAATTTCAAACTGTCCAAGGATCTGTTGATCCAGTTCTACAGAGGAATTATTGAGTCTGTCATCTGAACCTCTTTAACTGTCTGGTTTGGTTCTGCAACCCAACAGGGAAGACACAGACTTCAGAGGAGAATTAGGACTGCAGAAAAAACAATTACTACCCACATGCCTTCCATCGAGGACCTGTATACTGCACGAGTCAAAAAGAGGGATGTGAAAATATTTATAAACCCCTCACCATTCAGACATAAACTGTTTCAACTCCTTCCCTCAAAATGACTCTATAGAGCACTGCACACCAGAACAACCAGACACAAGGACAGTTTCCCCCCGAAAGCAATCACTCTGCTAAACAAATAATTCCCTCAACACCATCCAACTAATACAAAGTCTGCACTACTATTACTATTAATCTACTCATCACTCCTTATCACCCATCCCCTCTCACTTGTATGATGATAACTTTGACGCTTGTGTCCTTACGATTTATATTGACTGTTTCCTAGTATGATTTGATTGTTGATTGCACCCTATGACTATCATTATGTGTTGTACGTTATGGTTCTTGATTCTTAACAAATGTACCTTTTCTTTATGTACACTGAGAGTATTTACACCAAGACAAATTCCTTGTGTGTCCAATCACACTTGGCCAATAAAGTATTCTATTCTACTCTATTTCTTGACAGTGAGATCAGTCAATGGAAGGGCTCAGAAGCTAGGAATGTTCCATCACAGAGATTTTTAAAGAAGAGATTGGACACCCATTTGTCTGAAATGGCACAGGACTGTGATGGTGAATCTATGGCACGTGTGCCAGAAGTGGCACACAGAGCACTTCTGCCGGCACACGAGAGGTTGCCCAGAAGAGTCCCACTGCGCATGCTTATGTGCCCCTTGCCAGCCAGCTGATTGTCGGGTATCTGCCATGGATACATGGGGAGAGACACACACATAGGAGATGTGCACGCATGCACAGAGCGTTGTGCGTTGTGCGTGCAGGGGGTTGCATGCACAAGTGCAAGGAGTGGGGGAGTCACACACACATTGCATCATGCGAGCACATGCTCACACTTTTGGCACGCAACGTGAAAAAGGTTCGCCATCAAGGGTATAGGATCTCCTGGTTGGGGGAAGGGAGGGGGATGATCTAGAGGACCTCTGAGGTCCCTTCCAACTTCATTATTTTGTTCTTCTGCTATTCTTTCTATGATCCTATCAAGCCCAAAAAAAATCTGGAATGGTATAAGATCTCCTGCCATCAACAGGGGATTGGTCTGGAAGACCTCCAAGATCCCTTCCAACTTTGTTACTCTATGCTCTATGCCAGTGGTGGCTAACTTTTTGGCGCCGAGTGCCCAAAGTGCGCATGTGCTCAATCCCAAAATGCAATGCAAGAACCCCCTGCACATGCATCGTGTCCCTCCCATGCATGCACTCTGCCCCCTCGCCCATTTTTGGCTTCCAGGTTGGTGGAGGCCTTCGCATGCAAACCCCCAAAATGCAATGCAAGCATCCCCTGCACATGCACTCCACCACCACCACCACCCCGCACATGTGTAGCAGAGACCCTAGACCAGCTGATTGGCAGGAGGCACCACTGCATGTGTGGTGGAGCTGGGTTGGGCCGACGGCTGTGGCGTACCCACAGAGAGGGCTCTGCATGCCATTGTTTCACCATCACGATTCTATACTTACAAAAAGGGTTCAACTCCCAGCCTCATGACTGGATAATCAAATGCCTAAAAATAGTAGGAATCAGGAGAAAAATCAGAAGCTTTGTGCAAATATTAATGGCACAATGGAATACACAGTTGCTGGTCAATGGTGATAGACCGAGAGAGGTTAATATCAAAAGGGAGATCTTTCAGAGAGACTCACTATGATCACGACTATTTATCATTGCACTGATTCCTGTCAACAATACAAGACATTGGGATCATCATCAAAAGGCAGCTTTACTTGGAATGGCTTACATCCTGTGATAATACCTTTAGCACCATCAAGCAACAATATCTCTCTATCCCAGGTCCTTGGAAGGACAAACAGTTAATCCTAAATTGTATTAACAGAGGGATACAATCGAGATCAAGTGAGGTACTAATACCACTCTATAAAGCTTTAGTAAGGCCACACCTAGAGTACTGCATCCAGTTTTGGTCACCACACTATAAAAAAGATGTTGAGACTCTAGAAAAAGTGCAGAGAAGAGCAACCAGGATGATTAGGGGACCGGAGACTAAAACATATGAAGAAGGGTTACAGGAACTGGGCATGGCTAGGAAAGTGAAGAGAAGGACCAGGGGAGACATGATAGCAGTCTTCCAATATTTGAGGGGCTGCCACAGAGAGGAAGGAGTCAAGCTATTCTCCAAGGCACCTGAAGGCCAGACAAGGAATAATGGATGGAAACTGAACAAGGAGAGATTTAACCTGGAAATAAGGAGAAACTTTCTGACAGTGAGAACAATCAACTAATGGAACAGAAGTTGCCCTCGGAAGTTGTGGGAGCGCCATCACTTGAGACTTTCAAGAAGAGATTGGACTGCCATTTGTCAGAAATGGTGTATCATCTCCCGCTTGGGTGGGGGGTTGGACTAGATGACCTATAAGGTCCCTTCCAGCTCTGATTATCTGGTATCTGTTATCTGACTCAGTAGGTGGACAAACATTCAGCTGATTGTATGACCATCTATAATAAGAACAGCTGGAGCACCATTTGAACACCATTGGCATTTACAAAATCACAATCAGTCAATTGCGAAATGACTCGATGGGTGAACAAAAATGTGAAATTCCATCTAAACATCTGGCTCATTGTTCATCCAACCATAATAATAATTGGAGTAAATGTATTTTTGTACACCCCAGCTGGGAGAAAGGGAGTAGAACAGAGATAGGAAGAAATTGATAAGAAAGGTGAATGGGTGGAAAGCAACAATGAAACATTTATAACTAATAATTTTAAGAATCAGGATTCAGCAATCTGCATAACTAAACAAGATCCAAAGAAATAATCACAACCCTGTTGAACTTCATTAAACCCAAACTGGCTGCATGAGGAGAAAGGCAGAGCTTCCTTTTCTTTCATCTATTTGAATGAGGGGTGGTTAGAAATAGCAGGGCTGGGTGGGGGGCTGGCGATCTTGATTCTCCACTTTGCAATGCTGTTTAACTTTAAGCTGGACTGGTACTTTTTAATCTTTTTATTTCTGTTTGTATTTCTTTCTCCTTTTTTTAACAACCTTTTGAAAATTCTTTTTTGATTAAGACTCTTGCCTGCTTCGATTTAAGATTTATTTTTTCTCCATTTAAAAAATGGGGAAAAGATTATTACTTTTTTTTCATTGTGAGTTTCCTGGTTGTAGATGCAGGAGGGAGCGAACGTGAAAGTGAAGAAAGATAAGTACCGACATGCACCAGAAACTTGGATACATGCTTTCTTTTTATTTGCAGCGTAGTTTTGTGCTTCAATCAAGGACTCTGAGCTGCTGTATATTGAAAAGATTAGAGTGAATGAAGCATGCAGATTTGTTTATTCAGAGTGCTCATTCTGAACAGATAGGTTGGAGGTCTGGAGTTGAATCGGGTGAAAAGAAAGAGAGCACTGCAAAGTGACTTGAAAGAACTCCAAGACTGATTTATAAAAGACCTTGGATATCTTGCGTGTAGAGGCATTTGTTATATGTTAGAATCTGGGCTTTTACCTCGTTTCGCATCCTTTCTATGGCCCCCCACCCCTCGTTGCGCATCTTTTTTCTCATTTAATTGGATTTTGACTATATTTAAACCAGGACACCAAGTAAATTTGTTTTCTTTTGTTTGATTAGGAGGGAACATATTAGAAATATGTTCTCCTTATCTCGTTTTGCCTTTTTTATCAAGCATGATGTTAGTTTTATTTTATAATTAGCTATTGTAACTAATGGATTAAAGTATTACAACGCTGCGCTGAAAACTTTGCTTTTCCTTTTTTCTTTAGGAGTGGCAAACGTTGTGCCATTTGTCTTTTTTTCTTCATTTTCTTTTCGCTTTTTTTCTTTTTTCTCCTCTCTTTCTTTACAGCTATAAGCATCATAAAGATGAGTAGATAAACAAACCTCCAGCGTATCTTTTGATACTAACCCCCTCACTCATCTGAGAGGACAACAAATCTAGTACAGACCAATATACAACAGGAAAAATGAGAAAAAAAGTGACATACAGAATGATTATTGCAATGGAATCAGAAGATGAGCAAAAGAAATAGAAAATACAGATGAAAAAGTGGAAAATATTCAACGATTATGACTGAAGATGCATGAAGACAGTTTTTAAGAAATTGACAGAAATATACAAAAGAATAAGGAAAATGGAGACATATATATTCATGAGCGATGTTTGAGAAGGGCAGATTGATACCATTAGATGGGGAAATAGGATAAATCAGCAAATTTATCGTATAAGATTTCGAAAATATAGAAAAGGAAAAAGGTAAAAAACCTTGCTGATAATAATGTAAAAATATTGGCAGAACACTGAAATAGCCAGAAGAAAAGCATGGTGGAAGGGAGGATGAAGTGTTTTGTTCTTATACAAGATAGCAACATAAGTAATACGATCAAATAAGAAGTCACATTAGATTTGCTAGATTAGATTATGATAAACACAGATACTCCAGTGGTGAGAGAGAAAACACCAAGCAATAAAGAACAAAAGAAATGGTGGATGCTGAAAACAGATACAAGAAAAGTAAGAGAGATGAGAAGAGCAGATATTTATTCTGACTAACAGAGTACTCTAAAAGAGGAGTAAACTACAGGTATGGATGATGCCAGAAGCCTTTTTTGTTCACTTGCAAGCGAACAAAGACACAGAAATCTGACACAGTTGAAAAGCTGAGCTATTCTACTGTAGAGCCACTTTAGCAGAAAAGGAGGAAGAAGAAGAAATAATAGAAGAAGGTATCAACTTAAAAGATGCATGGAGAGAGAGAAAAGCGGAAAAGAGCAATATACTTTTTTTGTCAAGACATGGCATACATCCGGTCTAAACAGATATGATAGTATGTGCAGGCCCAGAATATTGACTAAGGTACCAAACATATTGAAATCAGGAAGACAAGCACTCTGGGCAGATGCATAATCCAGTGTCAGGTATTTTGGAAAGATACAAGAGAGTAATTAGTATGGGATTTTAAATAATAGATATTAAAAGAAAAAGTCTTTAAGACAGAAAATTAGAGAAAGAATTGTTTTCTTCTCAAAGAAAATAGAAAAGAGAATACGATCTACAGAATCTCGTTGAGAATAAAAATGAAAGCAGAAGAATTAGTCAATTAATAAACATAAAAGAAGACAATTTGATTATGGAAATGAGGAAGAAAAAAATATACAAGACTGCTATGGAAAACTGGTTACTTTCAAGAGATATCAAGATGAAAAAAGTTGCTAATAGTCTATCAGAAAGCGAACCTACTCAGATACCTAAAAATCATTGAAAGCAATGTTAGAAGGAAATATAACATGTGAATCAACAGGAAGCCTTAAAAAAAAAACAGAGTGTTGGGAAAAGCACCAGGTCCGGCATGGTTTGCCAGTGGAATTTTCAAGACTTTTCAGGAAATATTGAATCTTCATCTATTAAAGTTATTATGAAGTATGTTGAGAAAAGAATACTAAAAACATGTCAAGAAGCATACATTACACTTATACCAAAGGAAGGTACTCTCTTGGTTGAACTCAGGCTACAAAAATATTTGGCTGCAATTGCAGAAAGACTAGAAAAGGTACTTAAATAATTTTATGTCATACCATCAAAAGGATTTCTGCTAAAGAGAACAAAATCCCAAAGACAATGGAGAATTTATTCTGGATACCGTGGAATATACTGAAGCACACCCTGAGAAACTAAGATGGCCTTGATGTTTCTACGATGCACAAAAAGCCTTTGACAATGTGAGCTGGTATTTTATATCACTGCAAATTGAACAAATGTGCTTGTAAGAATTTATCCAAGCCATTGAACAATTATACCATTGAACAAACTGCAAAGTGATGGTGCATGGAAAATTAACAAAATCTACAGATATTAAGAAAAGGACAAGGCAAGGCTTCCATTGTCACCTGCTGCGTTTGCATTAACAGTTGAAGTGTTGAGCAGGAAATATTAGAGAAGAAGAGAAAAAAAAGGAATGAAAATAAAAAGGAGGATATTAAGAGCAAGCTTTTGCAGATGACCTGTATTATATTAGAAGACCATTGGAAACAGCACCCAAATAATTAGAAAATAGAAGAATATGGAAAAGTACAAGGTTTGAGAATAAATAAAGACAAAACAAAAATATACAAAGGAAGAATTTAGCCAAGACGAAAAAGAAAAGAGTTGGAAGAAATGTTAAAATAATACAGGTCACGAACAGAGGTTTAAATATTAGGATACATATTACATCAAGATTGTTAGTACACGAAGGAATAACTATGTTAAACTCAGAGACAGCAGATTGCAACAGATTTGAGTTAAAATGGGAAAAACGCTGCAACGATCATTTGATTAGGGAGTATCTAATTAAGATGTAAACATATATGCTAGAGTTTTATATTTATTCCAGATCAATTCCTTATTCTGTAGAAAGAGTTTTTTGAAGATGTAAAATAGAATTGTATTAAATATATTTGGCAGGGTAAAAAAGCAATGAATGAAATAAAAAACTTACAAGCAATGCAAGAATAAGAGGAGGTTGCGTTGCCCAGATGGAGCTTATATTACCAGCCGTCAAGTTTGATGTGTAAAGAATAGGTAACACTAAGGAACAGTAGCATTACTGAACTTATCTCTCTCT
>BHFT01049972.1:0-55409 GCA_004320025.1 Laticauda laticaudata | reverse complement strand
CAACGGATGGCAAGCTTTTTTGTCCATTTTACATCCTCTTTGCATCCGTTGGTGCAGTGTGACATGGGCTTTAGAGTTTGATGTTTATGCTTGTAACTTTAGCCACGGACACATGACTGGAGACATAATGATAAAACAGACCCTCCTTTACTTATAATGAACACTTCTAAACAATGTTTAAAACGGGAGGGAAGAGCGTGGGAAAATCGGGCTCCATAGAATAAAATAAGAGCTGGAATGGACCTTAGAGGTCTTCTAGTCCAGCCCTCTGCTCAAGCAGGAGAACCTACATCATTTCAGATTAGTGACTGTCTAAACCCTTCTTTAAAACATCCAATGATGGAGCACCCATTATTTCTGGAGGCAGGTTGTTCCACTGGTTAATCGTCCCCACTGTTAGGAAGAAGTTTCTCCTTAATTCCAGGTTGCTCCTCTCTTTGATCAGTTTAATTGGCACTAACCCGAAAATTATAAACCACTTTGTTAATTTGAGGCTTCTACCTTCGCCTAAGAAAGTGTTTGCCCTGATAAAAGATTTGGTGGCGCCTTTCGAGGCGAACTGGACAGAATATAATTCTAAACACACGCAGACTGGAGTCGTCACAATCTCGCTGAACTGCTTCGTCCCCTTTTGGCTCGGTCGGGTCGAGCAGCCTTGCAATGCAGCCGCGTTTCCGGGGGAAGGCGTTCCTTGTAACGCGCCCCCCCAGGACGTTCGGAACCGCATGCGTGGACCCATGCTTCTTCAACCGCTTTCTGATGCCAGAGACGAGCGGCTTCTTGTTCAGGCTTTCTCCGGGAAATGTACCTCTTAATCCTTCCCCTTGGTCAGGAAACAACGGGCTTCAATGGCGGAGGCCGTCCTGGCCGGCTATGACCCAGTCGTCTCTTCTCGCTCCGTTTGCGTCTATACGAGCTGCTATTGGTAAGAAAGGGTGCCCCTATTATAAATCCCGGCGATCGCCGTTATAGTTGCAGAAAGGCTTTAATCGGACAGCCGATGCCAGTCTGTCAAAAGTTCCTCCAGCCCTCCGAACAATCCGGAAGCATTTTTGAAAGAACATTTTGATTCATTAGATGCTGATAAATAGATACAGGATAACACAACATATTACAATTAGTCACTGTAATATAAAACAAGGAGCCTATTTAGGCAAATTGATCAAAGATACCCTTTGGTATCTCTGGTAAAAAGGTATGTGTATACAATATGTATACATACCCTGGCAGAATTCAATCCTGATTCCAGGTAATTTATGACCAGTTGTACAATGATGTAGAGGAGAGAACTGAATAAAATGTGGGAATGCAGAATAACCTTGAAAAATTAAGATTTTAGATCCAGAAAAACACAAAAATTTGAAAGCATGTGAGCTTATGTTTTTATTTCTCTATAGTGAAGAAAATATCTGGAAACTTTGTGAACATATCCGAAACAAGAATCAATACCCTTTGGAAGAATTTTATGCTGTTTTCATTTCCAATGACAGAAAGATGGTGAGTTGGGATGTGTCAGTGGAGCAAAAACAAAAAAAAACTCCCTTAAATGTTAGGATCAAAAGCTGTATGAAGCTTTAGATTCCCCTCATCCCATTGCTGACAATTCTAAGAGCATAATAAGAGTCATTTTGGTCTAATAATTAAAGCCAGATGGACCATGAGTTCCAGTGCAGTCTTAGCTGTGAAAGCCAGATGGGTGACCTTGTCACATACTCTCAGCCCACCTCACCTCACAGGGTTGTGGGAAAATAGGAAGGTGTGTTGGATATGGTCATTACATTGAGTTATTTGTAAAAATAATAAACAGGATACAGATGAATAAAATAAAAAAAATTCTGCTTAGCAGAAATCCTGTTCCAGTTCTGGTCATAAAAATGTAGTTGTAGATATACTTTCTCAATCCAACAAGGATAATAAAACATACATCTTCCTATATTTCTATTTTATCAACTGTCGCTTGTGTTCTTAAAATTCCCAAAGTTTTAAAAGGGGTTGTGGCTGCAGTACAGGTAAATTACAATTTATAATCCTGATCCAGACATAGTGATACAGTTCAGGTATTCTGCTTAACCAGAGTGCAGCATGTTGTATGAACACAGTAACCTAGTCAGTACTGGGGCTGGAGAGTCACAGTTCTAAGCCCAAATTTTACATGAACAAGTTGAGTCAAACTATCTTTTCTGATCTGCCATGTTGTACACACTGGGGGATTTGTTCATTCAGTCCTCCAAAGAAATGAGGTGGTGGTGTGGAATAGCCATAAATGTAATTTACTCTAATGCAAAACTCACTACAGAGGTCTGGCAGTCACATGACACAGTTCCCAAACACAAATTTTGTAGGATGCTGCTGACTTAGCCAAATAGGGAAGGGTCATTGATGTTTGGCAACACTGTTTTGCAACAATAGGTCACATGTTGAGCTATTGGTGTTTCCCCAGGTGGAAGTTATTGACCCAGCTAGTGTGCTTGTGTACTGCTAGAACCTAGAACTCTACCTAATCATTCGCTTAGCTAACTATGTAAATATAATCCAGTATAGCAGAATAAATGGCTGAGGAAAGGCTTTCAAAATCTTTGAAAGGCAAAAGAGTGCCTTTGTTATTGTTACTGTGTTATTCAAACAATGCAATCTATTCAAACAATGCATATTTTACAAAATAGAAGCAGGCAGAGAGGAGTTGTAGAAGGAACAGTAGGTAAATGAATGCTGGACATAAGAAAAGGATAGGCATTTATTTCACTGTCATGTTTTTGAAGGGAGAAAACTATTGAGCTTACGATGCCAGAAAAATAATTTGTATAGTAGATGTTACAGCCACAAAAAATACCCTTGGGTATTTACACAGCATTTGTTGAAAATGTATTAGCTATTAAATGATGGGAGTCTTAGACATTAAATTACTTTAACTATGTTCTTTGAAACCTGCAGATACCACTTTGGAAGCAGCAGGCAGGATGTGAAGATCAGCCTGTGATCTGGGTGAATAAATCTAAATTTTCTTTGCCCCATTTCCCACTGCCCCTACCATGCAATTGTTTTTTAAATGTATCTATGACAACCAGATCAGTGAAATGCGCTCAGTCCAGTGTAACCCAATGTGATTTTAAAATGTTTCTTCAGCCGGTATGGTGGTTAAGTTGGTGGACCCAGGAGTAGAGATACCAAGATCTACTCCAGGGGTCCCCAAACTTGGCAACTTTAAGACTTGTGGAGTTCAGCTCTCAGCGTAGCTGGCTGAGGAATTCTGGGAGTTGAAGTCCACAAGTCTTAAAGTTGCCAAGTTTGGAGACCTGATCTAGTCTATACTCAACCATAGAAGTTCACTGGATAACTGGGCCAATCACTCTGGCTCAGCCAACCTGTATCACAAGGTCGTTGTTTGGGGGGAAATGGGAAGAAGAAACACTGTGCATGCTACCTTGAAGTCCTAAACAAAAGGCAGGAGATACATCTGATGAACAACAATGTCCTCTGGATGAGTTCAATTTGAAGTCCCATCATTTTCAGCTGTTCTGTTTGGGTGATCAGATTGTAGCTTAATGAGCTGGCTTATGAATGGGTTTTTAAAAATGGGAATTCATTCCATAAACCAGCTGCATATATTAAACTAGGAATGTGTTTCCTGGTTTATTTGCGTTAGAAAAATCACCAAGACCAAAAGGCTGTTAAACCTTGTTTTGATATTGATATAATCTTGGTTAGTTCTAAAATGATTAATTGTAATTTACTGATTTGAATGAAACAGACATTTTTGGTTTACTTGCTTTCCTGTGCAAATGGTGACATGAAATCTTAAATCTCATACATATTTTAGCTATATTTGACTTTTTAGCTTAGATCCTGGGCTGCTTTGCACCAGGACAATGACAAAATGCTCAAATAATGCATGCTAAACTCTTCAGAACAGAGGTCTCCAAACGTGGCAACTTTAAGACTTGTGGACTTCAATTCCCAGAATTCTCCACCAGCTGGCTTGAGAATTCTGGGAGTTGAACTCCACAAGTCTTAAAGTTGTCAAGTTTGGGGACCCCTGCTTTAGAATAATCCATTCTATGGTTCAGCTGGCTAGCATTCTTGTATACCAGAGCTGTGAAGGAACCCAATAAACTAAAAATGAATAAATTATATAACATATTGTTGAGTTGGGTTTTTACATGTCGTGTTTTTTCCCCAGCTTCCTCTAATCACCACAGGTTCTCATTCTCCATCTTTTCAGGATTATCATGTTGTTTTGCTACATGTGTCGAACGGAGACCAGAACTTTATCTATGATCTTGATACTGTCTTACCTTTTCCATGCCCTTTTGGCACTTACATTGAAGAGGCTTTCAAATCGGACAGCATTATCAACACTGAATTTCGAAGGTGGGGATATCAATCACAAACATTCCCACCATAGCTTTAATAGTAAGACAGGTGTGCCAAAGTTAGCCTGACATGTTACATTTCAGTTCATAATTTGAGATTGTTATTGCATCAGCCTGAAGAAGTGGAAAGCTCTCTATGATTATCATAAAAATAGATATGAGGTACAGAGTTCTATTAATCTGTTAATGGAGTATATGTGAAGTAATAAAATCTTATTGCACTAATGCCAAAAATGCATCCGATGAAATGAATAGCTCAATTTTTTAAACCTTTGTCTTATTTTAAATCCCAGAACATAAAATGATGTAGTTTATATATATTTCCAAAATAAGTTCTCTTCAATTGCATTTAAATGAATGAATTCTTTATTGGCCAAGTGTGATTAGACACACAAGGAATTTGCCTTGATGCATATGCTGTTAGTGTGCATAAAAAGAAAGGATACATTCATCGAGAATCATAAGGTACAACACTTAATGACAGATAAGTTCTCTTCAACAGCATTTAGTTACTTCTTACAATCTGTAACCTAGAAGTAAGTCCCACTGAATCTGTAGCTTATGAATTGTATCAAGACCATTGCTTACTTAATCATACAGGTAGTCCTTGACTTACAACTGGCCACTTAGCTACTGTTTGAAGTTAATCACAGGCTCCCCAAAAGCTACTTACAACCCAGTTTCAAAGTTATGGTGGTCATACCATCCTCACAGTCATTTGGCCTCAGGGATGCTGTACTTACAGCATCACCTCCGGCAAGCAAGGAGAGACCAGCCAGTTTGCATGCTGATACAGGATCAGCTTTCTTACAGCCTCAGCCTCACAACAAACTCATTGCCAAATTTGTACAGGCGTTTCATACAGGACCCTTTGCTCCATTTAACAATCCTCATATCATTTAACAATTGTTACGGGGAGAGCAGAGAGTGGGATCATTAAAGCAAGGCCTTTTCAATGAACCACCATAATATGCAGGAACCACCTGTAACTTGACTGCATTAGCCACCATGCAGTAGTATAAACTGTGACTTGTGGGTAGGTATAAACTGTGGCTTGCAGATTGACACAACTGGACCAACCAAAGCACTTTATAGTTTGGCAGGGTTAGCAAATTTATCCAAAGGGCTTCTTTCATATATAGAGAATTCCTTGTACTTCACTTTTGGCTTAAATTTACACTTACCTGTAAAATATTCCTATTTAATGTAAAATGTCAGCCATTTGTCGTTAATTAACATAAGATGAGTCTGAAGTTGAACAGCAATTTAATACTTGATGCAGCTGTAAGTGAAAAACACTTGTGGGAACTCAGTCTTCCTTCTGCTTTCTGAGAAAGGCAACTCTGATCAATTATTGCAAATGTTTGTCTTCCTTAGGAAAGTCAGATTGGTTCGAGCTGATATGTATCTGAAGACTTTTGCTTCCGACCGATCGCACATGAAAGATGCTAGTGGGAACTGGCTGAAAACTCCTCCCCTATATCCATGTATTGAAACTGCAGGTAAATCACAAATATTAATTTTAGACACCCAAACAACAGTAGATCTCCTGTTAATACTGAGTTTAAACGTTGGAGTAAGGTGTGGTTTGTTTTTATCAAATAAGCCTTAATTGGTTGAGTTTGTACAGTGTAGAGCAATGTGTCCAAATTAAGCTTGATTCGTAGGGACTCATGATTATTTCCAAGACTTGGTGCAGCAAATGCTTTGTATCCAGAACAGTATTTCTCAACCATGGCAACTTTAGGATGTGTGGACTTCAACTCCCAAAATTCCCCAGCCAACCTGAGAAACTCTAATCAGAAGATTCCAAATTCAGAGAGTAGGTACTGCACTTTCTTAGTCTTATTAATCTCATATTTGTAGTTTCAGCAACCCAGTTCTTTACTCAGCTCCTTCCTTACTCTGCTAGAGTTTAGATATGGATCTATCCTGAGCTATTTTCTTCCAAACTTTAAGCTCATCCCACTTCTGTCATGGTGGCTTAAAGACAACTAGAGTCTGGAGGACTCAATTTTCTTCATGGAGCAATGTTAGCTTTGCCATCAGGAAATGAGTCTTAGAAGAAGAAAATTGAAAGCGCAGCCTCTTTTCTCTATAAAGCAGACAATATTTTCTCTGCTTCAAAAAACTTAAGTAACTTTCAATGCCTTCTTTTTTTTTTCTTTTAAGATTGCAAGATGAATCTGGATGACTTTATTAGTATGAAGGCAGATGCGGGCTGGGGTTTTGTGCTGAAACTCTCTGATTTTGTGCGAGAATTTGCCAGTTAGAACGATGAAGAAGAATGAAGAATTAAAGTATGTGTATAGATTTGCCATGTTATTTGTATATTACCATGGTCAAAGTTGGAATAATGTTAAACTGTGTTGCAGCAAATAAAAATGAACTTAGAAAATAAAACTTTACTTTTGAATATGTATGACACTAAAGAGTTTGGTCTAGTGGCTAGAAACGAGGAAACTATAAGTTTTAGTTCTGCCTTAGGCCTGAAAGCTGGTTGGGTGACTTTGGGCCAATCACTAGGATACAGTAAGTTTTAGTCCTGCCTTAGGCATAAAAGCTGGTTGGGTGGCTTTGGGCCAGTCACTCTCTTTCAGGCCAACCCACCTCATAGGTGTGATGATCCAGGGCGTGGCACAAAGGCAACACAGTCACAAAAGTAATAAAAGTTCCTTTAATACCTCCAACTTTGCCCCCAATGTCCAGTTACCTTCAGCTGGAGAAAAAACTCCCCCAAGAACAGTCTTTAAGTGGAGGAAATTCAGTCCGAAGGCGAAGTACATATAAGCTGTAAATCAAAATCCACACAAACCACACTGTAGCAATTAACTGGACAGGGCAGGATAAGGAATTGCAGACTTCAAAGGCCAACAAAATACACACAGTTGAGATGCCAGGAACGCAGATAAGCCTCAACAAAACAAGATAATACACGATTTGTTTCCAACAAGTTGCTGTGCACAAACTCCCTTTTTAAACACTGTGTTCACAGCTGCAGCTAATGAAGGGAATCAGGGCCCTTTCCTCCCCTGTAAGCCATGCAACTCACGTTGCTCCCTTCTCTGTTTCTCCCTGTGTGCCCTAAGATGAAGAGGGGGTGGGCCTGGATCTTCCTCTGAATTTCCTCTGCCTTGCTCTACCTCTTCCCTGCTCTACCCAGTTGACCCTTGCCCTTCCCCAGTTTCTTCCACAGCCAGTGGAGCCACACTCCCACTCCCTGACTGCTGCTCAGTATCCCCCTCGGAATGAGATTCCGACGGGCATGACAATAGGATTGTTGTGTGGAAAAGTGGAGGAAGGAATATTATGTATATTAATCATCTTGAGTTAGTTAAAAATAAAAGCAGGTTTAAAAATAAATAAACTCAACCTTACTTTAAGGTTACATTCATTTTTATATCATCTACAATGTTTTCTAATAACAAAACCTATATAGTATAATTTCATTTCATTTCTGTCACATGCAAAAAGTCTAAAAGTTTCCAATCAGCATTAAAATGAATGTCTTTCATCAAAACTCTCAATTTTATCATCTTAGCAAGTTCCATCATCTTCACCATCCATTCTTCATTGTAGGTATTGTCAAATCTTTCCACTGTTATACATATAAAAGTTTTACTGCTGTTAATTATACATAAAAAAATAGTTCCCAGAGATTTTTTTCAACTTTTTCAGAATCACAATCAGTCCCAAAAGAAACATCTCTGGTTTCAGTTGCATATCAATCTTTAATATCTTCTAGATTAACTATTTGAAACCAAAATAACTTTTTTGAATGTCCACCAAGCATGATTAAAAAGTCCCCTCTTGTAATTCACATTTCCAATTAGGAATTTTTGTTGTTGTCAAGAGATCCTGGAAACATGACTTAGGACTAATACAGTGGCCTGTCACTAGATGTCAGTCTTTACTTCAAGTCTCTCAGTAAAACAAAGCTGTTGGTTTCTTTAGTATCTTTTTTCTCTAGTGGATAGTTTTTAATAAGAGTCATAATGATCAATAAACCTCCTTCAGAAGACTTAGTGACTTGTTTAGGTATTAGGCACCATCATGTGATGTTACACATGATGTCACCACAAAAACTAATATATCATAAGTCTTCAACAATTTCGCTCCCAACAAGAACACATGATACTTTGAGGTTCTTGCCTGACTCAAGTGACAGCTTAGGCATAAATCATTTGCATCTCATCAGATATGGGGCAATTAGTATCCACATATACACTCAGACATACCTCTACCAGTCATTTTGACTCTTTGTGTCCTGATGAACATCATTTTAATTGGCTGTTGGCTTAGCGTTTGGGCGGGTCTCTCTGGTTGGCATGAATTAATGAGAGTTGATGTGTTGGGCTTGATGGGTTAAGTCGCAAGTGTTTCACTGGCAATAAGACAAAGAAGATATGGCAGGAGATTAGGAACAGCTCACTATGGGGAAGATGATTTTAATGAGTTAACTCTGGTCAGCATTCCAGTTCCCAAGTTGTTTAATGTTGTTCAATCGCTATTGCCCAAATTCATGTTCATTGTGTCAATGACGCTATCTAGCATCTCATCCTCTGCCAAGACTCTTCCTTTATGCCTGGTTATTGGACCTTCAAAGGTTTTTGGTCTCTAGCTCCTCCTACAGAATGCCTGGTCTGTTTGAAATAAGGCCTTCCCACCAATGATTTCACTGTCACATATCCTGGGAAGTGTAAATGTCATGGCATGTATACCTGAGACCTGGTTGGGCATTGGCAGGGGATCCTCTCTCTTGCACCTACATTACATTTAAATAAATTCGACTATGGCATCAGTGCAGCGGCTGGATAGGTGCTGGAGAAGCATGGCTATTGTCATCCAGGGACTCTTGTGACTTTCTGGAACACTGCATTGCTCATAACAGATAAAACAAACCTATTGTGGCTCTCGTGACAGTCGGGATGGTTGCTAATACTCTAGTCTGTTGCATAGTTGCTTCTCTGTCATAGTCTCTTGTCGCTGGGTTGGTAGTGGAGTTTTCTAGACTTAAAAATACTTGGAGTCTTCAATCTGCTTTTTCTGGTTCCCGAAACAGATTGCTTAGGAGTTCATAGTCATCATGGCAACCATAGACTTGTCCAAGTCATTGAAGTCCTCGCACATCGGTCATTCTCGCATCAGAACAGAACAGAATAACAACATGTTGCAAGAGATCTTGGAGGTCTCCAAACTTGGCAACTTAGACTTGGGGACTTCAGTTCCCAGAATTCCTCAGCCAGCCATACTGGCTGGGGAATTCTGGGAGTTGAAATTCACAAGTCCTTAAAGTTGCCAAGTTTGGAGAGCCCTTTTCTAGTCCAAACCCCTGCTCAAAGAGGAAACCCTTATCAGACATTGGGTCTGGTTTTGCCTCGAGGCAGCGGCGACATGATTTGAAAATGGGAGAGATTAACATAGCCCTTTGCCATGGACATATCATTCTGTGTCTGCTTTTAGAGTTCTCCATTTTAGAGGGTGAACCTATTCCTTCAATCTGTTCTGACTCTTGACAGACCTACTTGGACTCCAGAGGGAGCCTGGAGTTATTCTTGAGACCCTGATACATAATTTGACTCAGGCCTTGGTCATAACTTGCAATGAAAGAGTGATGAAAGGTTTGAGATCAGATTGTTTTTGGGTGGCTTCTCCCTGCTCTTGGATCCCAGAGTCCACTGGGTTTCCAAGGAACTTCAAGAAATGAAACAGGAGAAGAGTTGCCTAGTGCATTACAGGGAAAAGATAAGTGTTCAACATGAGTAAGAGCCTTTATTAAGCACTACCTTGTGACTATAACAGGCAAATCATTTCTTTGTTCTTACTATGTCTGATAATTGCCAGCCAATGGCCTTAATTTAACCCTAACTCTCTTGAGAAAAATACCTATAAGTCCTCTGCAGGAAATATTTGAAGCATTTGAGAAATAAAATTGATTTGGATCTACTCCATGTTGACTCTAGTTGCACCAGTCTTGTGGAATTGATTGAAGCACCGTTCTACTAAGCTATTTGGGAACATTTTGAGCCACCAATCCCAAGTCTCAAGGACAGTTGATCGTAAGCTGAAAATAGAAATCAGCAACGTGATGTGGCTGACAAAATGCAATTTTATACTGCATTGATGGAATAGCTTCCAGATCACGGAAAGTACTCTTTCAGTTGTAATCTGCATTATTCAAATCTGCTTTAAGTCGTGTGTGCATTGCAATTTAATGAAGATTCAGGAAAAACGGACAGTTGCAGAGAAAGGCAACAAAGATATTAGGAAACTGGAAAATCTTATGAAGAGAGACTGAGTGTGTTAATCTTGGGAAAAGACAGTCAAGGGCATTATTATAGTTCAGTTATTTAACATCCCAGATTCTGGGCAAATGTTCGGGGGGAAATCTGAATGTAAGAACAAATCAACAGTAGATCCAAAGACCAAGTAAGGCTGTGAGCTCTCTGATGGATTTTTACTTATTAAGAAAATATATATGACTGGCCAACTCATGGTGACTCCAGACAGTTTACAGAAGGCTCAAATACAAAACCTAATAACCCACTGCAATCCCCGTGTTGACAACAGTCAAGCAAACCACTTGATGGGCTCCGTTATCACCCTGGGATCCCAGGCTCATTGACAAAACCATGTCTTCAGGACCTTGGCGAAGAGTATCAAGGCCAATCTTACCTCCTTGCAGATTATGTTCCACAAAAAGGGAGCCACCACGGAGAAGGTCCTTCTTGATTGCACTAAATGGAACTCCTTGAGAGAGGCGACCTCTAAAATAACTATCATTTCCTTGGCCTGGTGTACATTCTTCAGTAGTGAATTAGTCATTCTTCAGTAGTCATCTGGATTCCTGCCCTGAACAGAGATGTAAATATAGTCTAAGCAGCCCTTTTCAGTTCTACAGCTTCTATCCCAGGGCAGTAGCTCTTTTGAATTCTGCTGTATAATGCATGTTTTGGTGCGGTGTTGGGTTTTTTTGGTTCAATGGGTGGAGGGTAAAGGATGCGTGTTTGTGTTTATTTTCATGGTCATGATGTGCACTGGAGATGGTGTTTGATTACATTGTACAACAATAAAGTAAACTAAAAGAGGCATCTGTTGCATTGCAAAAATATATTTTAACAAAGCAGTTTATTTGCTCTAAACTTGGAATAAGTTATAGAGGAATATTTAATGTGACTCTTTTCTTGGATCAGCATGTTTTCTGTTCCAGTCATTTGGATTTATTTTTATTTTTTTAGTTTTTCGACAATTCACAAATCTCAGAAACAAATCTGAGTTTGCTTTGTACTTGGTTTTCTTCTTGCCAGTGTTTTATGACCAAACTCAATAATGTGAAGTGTTTTGACATTAGCTGTGTGAAACGTCTCAAGAAGAAAACTTCTGCAAATGCCTGATATTTCAGCCTCCAGCTACACACATTTCTAAAACTGCATTATAGATTTATATTCCACCTTGTTTGCACAACTCAAGGCCATGTATAGAATGTACCCAACTTCTAGTTTCCTACAACAGCCTTGTGGTATAAGTTGGGCTGGGAGTGGTTGGCTCAAGGTCACCCAGCCAGCTTTCATGCCTAAAGTCAAACTAGAACTCACAGTCTCCTGGTGATTGGACCAAAGGTAGGACTAGAATTTGTGTTCTTCTCGTCCAACTCCTTAACTACTAGTCCAAACTGACTGTCAAAAATAATTTATTCTATTCTAGAAAAAAATATGTTTTCTTATTCCCCAAGAGGTGGAGTCAAAAATCGTGGTTTTCAAAGTACAAGGCTTGTGGTAAAATAAAAATTCCGGGTGGTTGTGTATGTTATGTCCCGGTTTAGGGATTTTAGATCAGAGATGGGCAACTATGACTTTATGACCTATAGACTTCAACTCCCAGAATTTAACAGGGCTGGCTCAGGAATTCTGGGAGTTGAAGTCCACAGGACATAAATTTGCTATAGTTGCCCTTCCTGGTTTAGATTGTAGTTTTGGAAGTCTTTAAGCCATTTTGAAGGGAGATGTGTGACCTTTTTGCAAATGAAATAAAATAAAAAGAAATTTATTGATTTAGCAAGAGTAATCTGTCTCTCTTGAGTTCAGAATTCTTTTTATTTACTTATTCAACATAAAAAATCAGATAGTGATCAGACACAGTGAAACTATTCATTTCATTTCTGGGTAGATGGGGAGGATTCCATCAGAACAAGATTTTTGTACTACATCCAATGTGGAATTTGCAGCTGGATATTTTTAGCAGGAGCAAGAAGTCATTCTTAGTCCATATGAGACAATCCATGCCCCGTTTGTCATTGTATCAGAAATATTTCCTTATCTGAACAAAAAAACATAATGACCAAGATATGCTGATAAAGATTCAGGCATCTAGTCCAAATGTGTCCAAAGGTTGCATCATGACAACTGCATCAATCTTGGTTAATCTGAGGTGTTTCATCAAAACTGACTGATGAAGTTGCTTGGATGAGCACTGAAATGTCTCAGATTAACCAAGTTTGGTCCAGTTGCCATGATGCAACCTTTAGACAGAATAACCAAAAGCGGACAAAAAAACAATGGGTACTTCCAACTTCCTGCCAGCTTCCCCAATGAAATAAACTGAATAAATATAAAAAAATTGATCTTCCAAGCTTGGATAACACAAATTCCCAGGCAGATATGCAAAGCCTTGGAAGTTATATTCCATCATATCTAGAGGCCACTAAACTAACAAGGCTGGAGTATATTCACAATAATTAATCTGCACCTTCATTTCTGAAAAGTATAGTGACATGTTTGCATGTTTCCTATAAAAAATAGGGAGTGAAGGGTAATGATTGCCACCTTCTGACATTTTGTAACCAGAAGCTTATTCCAGCTAAAGCAATGGAAATGCCAGTCTTTTATTTTATGAATATTTTATTCATAATTTCAGTGTCAAAAACAGTTTACAAAAGGAAAGAAAATGATTGCTACTTGTACCAAGCAGTTGTCAAATAGTTGAACATGCAAGAAAAAGAATGTGCAAAATTTATATAGAAGGATTTTCAGAAGGCTGCAAAAAGGCTGCACAAAAGGATTTTTAAAATTACATAATGAGGTTTGTTTTTTTAAACTTTCTCACCCCGTATGTCATTTCAATTTTTGCTTTTAAAGTTGTAGCAATGTTTTGGCAGAATCTCATCTGCCATCATCAGGCTTCTGCATTGTAATTTTAATACAATACATACAGAAGCCTGATGATGGCAGANGCAGATGAGATTTTGCCGAAACGTTGCTACAACTTTAAAAGCACAACTACAATGATGTGGGATAAATGAAAACGTGTGAAAAGAAAAAATAGAGTAAAATGTTGACTTCCTGGACCATTGGGGAGAGTGTTGCCTATTAAATCTGAATTTGCAGTAAAATCTCTCCATTTGACATATCCTCAACTAACTGAACAAAATATATTAATTTGTTAAATGGGAGTAAGACCTAATAGAAATCCAGTATTTGTCCACTGCACTCAAAGTATAAACTTAAATCAAGACCCATTAAATTATGGACTTACTGCTACTCATTTTGGAACTGAATTCCTGGGATTAAGTACAGCAAAATTTAAAATATTTGTCAAGATTGTGTTTGAGTTGAGGCTTTGATCTAAGTTATTGATTTAACCATGGTTTATTAGCCAAACCACAAATGGCTGATTTCATGTAGCCTGCTACACTATCATCTACAATTTGCAATCCTTTCATGGCTGAATGTTTGAAACTAAGCTCACAGATTGATACAGTAAGTGATATAACAGCTTTGCCTGATGTTTCTCAATCTTTACAACTTTAAGAAGTGTGGAGTTCAGAAATTCTGGAAGTTGAAGTCCATACCTCTTAAAAGTTGGCTGAAGTTTGGAAACATTGGCTTAGATTGCCTGATTGTAGGAGCATAAAATAAGATCATCATGGGAAAAATCTTCTCTACCAAATCTCTTTGAGAAATAAATTACATAATAGCACAGATGGACCTTTTAAACAGAGTAAGACCTGTCCTATGGCAGTAGGATAAAATCTCTCCCTTGCTCTTCTGACATTGTGTATCCTATAATATTTATAAGATCACTGATACCAGTATTTATAATTGTGATAGGATCTAACTAACCCAACACTCCAGAAAAATCCTTTTAGAATGGATTTCCTGCAGATTTTCACAGCCCATCTAACCATCTTTTTTTTTAAATCTCAATCTCAAAAAAAAGGAAGAATAAAAAATAATGCAAGAACTGGAATATATTTCAAAGGTCTTTTTTATATACTACATGGTTCCTACCACTGAATACTAGTGAACATAAAGTCCTAACAAAACAACAAAAGTGCTAAGGAGCCATCCCTGAAGGCAGATACAGGTGGTCTTCGACTTATGATCCCAAAGTTGAGCCCAAAATTTCTTGTCAGTAAGCGAGACATTTATTAAGTGAGCTTTGCCCCATTTTACAACCTTTCTTACCACGGTTAAGTAAATCACTGCAGTTGTTAAAGTTAGTTGAGTGAATCCAGCTTCCCCATTGTTTCTCAGAATGTTGGAAACACATTCTGGGAATCACATGACCTTGAGACACTGCCACCATCATAAATATGAGTCAGTTGACAAACAGCTGAATTTTGATCGCATGACCCTGGGGATGTTGCAATGGTCGTAAGTGTGAAAAACTATCCTAAGTTACTTTTTTCCATGTCATTATAACTTCAAACTATCATTAAACAGACTCTTGTCAATCAAGAGCTACCTGTACTAAGTTCAGCATTGTAAGATTAAACACTGCAAGACTTACAGATCCAAATATTTCTAGAATATTTGAAGCTCAAATGCTGAAAATACATGCTTTTGGAGAAATTTGGGAAATGGTGATCAAATCATTTTTTTACTACTTGTGGCACATTTCCATGCAAGAGAACAATTTGAGCTTCTGCCAATAAGAATATTGTAGCCATCATTTTAATGGTTGGTTTACTAGTTCTAATATGGCTCATTGGTTTCTGGGCTAATTGCACTCACTTTTGTGTTGTTTTGTATCCTGCATGGAGATGATTTTTAAATATCTCCAAAGTTTAGGATTATAGAAATGGGGAAAAAAATCTGGAATTGGAACAGTTATTAGCCATCAAGTATTTGCAAAGGTATAGAAGACACTCAAATCTATTATCGTGCAAAAGCATTTTATCTGACAAGTGTTTGAATTCATTTCCATATTTTTTTCCAGACTCCTCCTCCTTCTCATCCTCAAAATATTTTTATATCTCATCTCACAGAAAAGATCCCAGAGTTGTTCACAAGAATATAAAAAAAATAATTACAAAACCAAAACACTCTGTTCAAAAATAATGTGTTGATGGAGTGTTGATATCTAATTTAAAAAAAAATCAGTGCAGCTAATTCTTTTTTTTTCCTGCTGCCCTGGATACTTTTATGGAAAGGAAAAAGACAACTAGCAGTGAAAAGGTTTGAAGCGAACAATTAAAAAATGCTTTGCACTTTGTACATTATAACAGAATTTTAGACTGCAGAATCTTAAATAGAAGGAACCATGGTAGGTGAAATAGATCAGACACTTCAAGTCATAAAAGCATTACATTGACAGCAGGGCAGTATTTCTGCCAACAATTTAGCAAACAAGAAGAAATGTTTTCACAAAGCACCGCAAGTTATTGTGTCAAACTGTAGAGCTGCTAAAATGATCCATCAACAGGTTGCTGAAAAAAATGTGTCAAGTCTGTTCTCCCTTATGTAGTGTGTGAATAGAAGGCAAAGAAATATCAAGATTTCATAGACATTTTACTGCACCTGGAAGATTCCAGGCCTATTTCAAAAAAGACATCATTGCACATCATTGTGTGTTTACTGTTGATTTTGTAGGGAAGGTTAGTTAACTGGTTGGATGCCCTAATACTCTGGGCACAAATTTATGCAGAACTAGAGATTTTGCCAAATGGTTTCCAGGAACTTATAGCTCCGGATCCTACTCCAGACAAAAATGGTTATACGAGACCATCGGACTATTCTGAAATATGGTTTTTATCCCTGAACTTGGGTGAACATGTCTCAAAGTCCTAGATTCAACTTCAAAGTTATAAAGTTAATATCCTATACAAGTGATGCAGAATATTATTATTAGCCTTCAAACAACATCGGTCCAACAATCAGCTTTTCTGCAGTGTAACATTGACGTGTTATGTCAAATTTAAAAAAAAATCAAAAATTCACCTCCTAGCCACCAAGGGTTTCGAGTAGCAGAGTTTTCAAAACACTGGGTAGATACAGGTAGTCCTTGACTTACCACCACAGTTGAGCCCAAAATTTCTTTTGTTAAGCGGGACTTTTGTGAAGTGAATTGTGCTCCATTTTACGACCTTTCTTTCCACAGTTGTTAAGTGAATCACAGCAGTTGTTAAAAATTAGTAATCCGGTTGTTGAGTGATTCTGGCTTCCTCATTAACCTTGCATGTCAGAAGGTCGCAAAAGTTGATCATTTGATTCCCAGGTCATTGCCACCGACGTCATAAATATGAGTCAGTTGCCAAGCGCCTGAATTTTCATCATGTGACCCTGGGGAAGCTGCAGTGGTCATTAAGTGTGAAAAAAGGTCCTAAATCACTTTTTTGAGTGCCACTGCAACTTCAAATGGTCACTAAGTGAACTGTTGTAAGTCGAGGACAACCCGTATAAGGCAGTATTTCATAAGGCCAGAAGAATAACAGATTTGCAGCCTATGCAGAGTAATTTTTTTTTTAAAGTTGAGTGAGAACAGTAAATAAAAATGATTTCACACACACATATATACAAAAGCATACTTTAAAACCCCACTACTGCAGGAACTGTTATTCTTGTAAGAATAACAGAAGTTATGTCATGCCATAAGGTTTTTGCAAACCTCTATAAAAGAGTTAATCTCTCATGCGATTACAACATTGCTTTTATCATTTTGCACCCTTCCTGCAGATGCCCCTGAAACTTTCTGATTCTTTTTAATCTTCATTTGCATCTAATCTTCCAATCACAAAACCTTTTCCTTAACATTTGATAACCCTTTATTTGTCCAAATGGAGCTTTCTTTCTGACAAAACCTATCTATTAAAACACAAGTTTCCTATTTGCTTACAAGTAGTCCTTGGCTACCAACAATTGGTGGGATCGGCAACTTGGTTGTTAAGCAAGGCAGTCACTATAAGTGAAACTATGACTGTTTACAACCACGAGGAAGAGCAGAACTTCCATTGCTAAGCAGGGCGGTTGTTCAGTGAGCCACTCTCACTTTTACAAATTTTGTTTTTTTGTTTTTGTTTTGCCATGGTGGGTAAGCAAATTGTTGCAGTTACTAAGTGAATCACATGGTTATTAAGGGAATCTGGCTTCCCCTATTGATTTTGCTTATTGGAAGGTAGGTGGGAAGGTTGCAAATGGCAATCAGACCCCAGGATGCCACAACCATTGTAAATAGATGCCGATTGCCAGGTGCCAAAATTTTGATCAAGTGATCACGAGGATATTGTGAGTTGTAAGCGCAACAAATGGTCGCTGTTGTACTGTTGTCATTAAACAGATTGTTGAAAATCAAGAACTACCTGTATTCCAGTCTGACTTCCCATTTTCCTGACCACATCAATGTCTCAAACGCTCAACCCTTGATGCAAACACCATGCCCATATGGGAATTTTTCCTACTGTATAGAGGGAATGCTTCAAAGAGAAAGACTAATGTTTTGGTGATTCAGACACTCTTTCTCAGCTATAATGAAGTCTGAATTTGAGATTAGAAAAGTCATTACCTGGATATGCAGCGTGCATGTATCTCTAATTTTTCTTAAAATCAGGTATTTCATCTACACTCAGGATTCAAACCCCATGTTAGCAAATAGGAAGAGGCTTCTTAGCTATTTCATCTTTTATCCGAGGGAAGGCTCTGGGTATAACCCATGCGGCATCATCAATTTTAACATCAAATGATATCAAAACTGCCAAACTGGGTTCATGAAATCACAGGAACAAGCATTATGCCCTCTAGCATAAGGTAAGTTATTCCTGGGTTGCAAAGTGCGCAATGACCAGTAGATGTCAGCAAAGAGTTAGCTTAGAAACTCTCTTTCCTGACATCTAATGGCTGCTGGTATTTTGCAGCCCAAATACTGCAATCCTCACTGAGAGGGGTGATCTTTCATATTTAAATTGCACAAAGATTGTTGGTTTTTTTTCTTAAGATAATGAGTAAACATCTGCACGGCATGCAAAGTTGAAAAACCAAAACATGTTTCTAATAAAAGGTCTACTCAAGTAGTTTATCCAGCTGCCTAAGCTGTACTTACAACATAGTCAGCTTTCAATGGTATCCAAGAATGATCTAGGGAAATTTCCAAATTTCCCAGAACTCAGTTACATTTAAATACCATAAAAAGATAGCCAGATAAATTAAAACTTAATTGTTACAAAAAGCAGCACCAGGAAAGCTACTATCAACAGATTAAAAAAAAAAAACAACCCACACATCTCCTTAGATGATGTACAGATGCTTTATACCACACACTGGTTTATTTGGAAAGCTGTTTCAGAGGTAGAAACTGGGATATTTTATCTGGATTCAGTTCATTTTTTTTTTAAAGAATAAAGGGATATATCCTTGTAAATCTTTTTTTAAAAAGTTTTAGGTATAAATATCTTCTGCAAACAAATAAAAAAAGCAGAGTTGGGAATAGTTTCAAGCTTTAACCTAACTGCAGTGTATCATTCCTCTGGCTTTGAAAATCCAGAAGACATTTCCAAACATTTGCAGGGTGACTCTTCTTTGCATTTCCTAAACTGTTTGTCAACGAAAGTTTGCACACCAATTCTTACAAAGCTTAATATTTACAAAAATCTTGCCTTTTTACATAAGTCCAACTAGGAGGCTATTTTCTCTCAAGAGTCCAAGGCCATGAGATTATGGCTACTTCTGCCTCCTAAAAGTCTCTTGTTGTCTTTGACTCAGAAACAATCAAGCCGTATTATTTACAAACTATGATACAAACTGAGCCATTCTGCTCAGCAGTGTAGTGTCCCATCGGAACAATACGATAGGTAGTGAAATTATTTGGGAATTCAGAATCTGAACAAGTTGATAAAGTCTTGTGGCGAAAGAGCAGTCAAGCAGCTTTCTGGGTTGTTAGCCGTACAGGGATGATCAGTGCCCTATAAAACAAGAACATTAAAATCTTTAAAATTTGCATCCAGTAGTTCTATCAGCACCAGAAGGACAAATGGTATACTAAATGCTCATCAATAACGAATTCATCAATCATATGAAGATATGCAAGGTTGGTTTAAAGTCACATCCTTTTTATTTGATTTTTTTTTTACCCTTTATCACTTTATAAGCAACTCAGGGCAGTGAATGTACATACTCTTTCCTTCTCCTATTTTCCCCACAATAACAATTCTGGGAGATGGATTAGGCTGAAAGAGTGAGTGACTGGCATAAGGTTCCCCGCCCGCTTTCATGCCTTCAGCAGGATTAGAACTCACAGTCTCCTGGTGATTGGCCCAAAGTCATCTCAACCGGCTTTCCTGCCTAAGGCAGCACTAGAACTTACAGTCTTCTGGTTTCATTTGTTAATGGAACATTTAGAATATGCATAGCTGAGATAAGAAACATAGTGTCTTAGACTGGAATTTTTTTCTGTTAGGACTCAAGGTGGGGAAATATGATAAGAATGCCATATACTTAATAATTCATATAATTACAGCTGCGAGATTGGTTTATGCACAACACTGGAAGGGTAAAGAAACTCCAAATGAATTAATAAATAATTAGGAAAATTTGGATGTGCGCAGAAATGGACAAATTGACAAAGGAACTAAAAAATAAGGATGAATCGGATCATTACAAAATATGGGATAAGTTTTATGGTTGGTGAGAAAAGAGTAATGATCAAGACTATAAGAAATGATTAAATGTATTATATAGTATATGGTATTATATATAGAATGTAAACGTACTATTTTTATATGTGATTTAGCAATGTAAGACAAAGATGCGGGTTAGGAGGATTGTACTGTGTTCAATATTTTTAATGTTTCTTTTGTTTTTGTTCAATAAAACTTGAAAAAAAAGATATTAAAAAGTTTACAAAAGGTAAAATGTTAAAGAAAAAAATCTACG
The DNA here is from genome assembly GCA_004320025.1 of Laticauda laticaudata. NCBI lineage: Eukaryota > Metazoa > Chordata > Lepidosauria > Squamata > Elapidae > Laticauda > Laticauda laticaudata. The sequence continues at coordinate 34,897 of BHFT01049972.1, read as the reverse complement.
AAAGTTTCTATAATAAAGTTTGTGTTGACATAAAAAAAGAAACATGGTGTCTTCACATATTAGGGCATTTATTAATCTACTCATCATTATATGAAATTTAAAACCGTTATTTTTTAAAATGGCGTGAAAATCCACAAGATTGCTAAAATCAATGAATTATGTAGAGAAAACAAAAAAAACTCAGTTCTACAGTGTATTTCAGTGGAACAGCACAAAATGACCACCTACCTTCCACGAAAGGATATGACAATGTCTACAAAGCTGCAAAGTATCTCCGTATTGCTCTTTCCGCGGATAACATCTCACAAGCTTGAAGTACATCTTCTTCCAATCCAAATGCCCTTTATCTGACAGTATTAGCCGCTTGCGTATCTAAAACAAAGAAAACACCAAAAAAATGACAGATTTATAAAAGTACACGGAAATATGGCTCACGGTATGGTCATGCCGCAAAAAGAGAACCCATGAAGAAGTAAGTCTGAGAGAATGCATGCTGCCTTGAAACAGTAAGTGTGGATGTAGCAAAGTCTTAAAATTAAAAATAATGTTGGGACAGGATGAGGAGAGGTCAAGAATTAACACAAGAAATAATAATTGGAAGCAACTACAAGGTTTTCCTTCTCCAAAAATGGTGGGGGAATTTTTTAAAAAAGTCCTTTATGAAGGGCATGAAGGAAATAAAGCATTTAAGCATAAGCTGCATGCCATAATTACTTTGCGGACAACAATATGCCCTCAAGAGAAGCCTTAGAGGCAAGTTAGTATGCATGTGTGATAGGCCACCTTGGTTGAATAAGCTTCATGATTAATCAAGAATGGATGGTGAACTAAGGATTATTCCAATTTATTTTCTCTATATTTCTTTGGAGCTTCCACATCATTTTCCACTGCCATTTACCTGTCGGTCTGTGAAGTGGTAGTGGCAGAGTTTTTTCCAGAGGAGTCGGTCTTCACTGAGCACCTGAAGACTTGGAGTCACTTGCCCAAGACTCACAATGTCTCGCCCATCTGACAGCCGTTGCATGATGTCTAGTTGTAAACACAAGGGCAGGTCTGTGAAAGTCAACCCTTTGAAATCAGGCTGGAGAAATAAAAGAGAGAAAAGAGAATGGGTGACCACATTGAAAGATACCAAGGTTTCCATGCAACTTGTAAGAACGTTCAGCTGTTGTATTAAAGTTGCCTTCAAGTTGGAGCTGACGACCTCAGGATTTCATGAGCAGATTCTTGAGGTGGTATTGAAAAGGTTTGCCATCTTGGGTTCTTTCCATAATATTTTGTGTTTTTTTTTCAATTTCCCACCTAGCCTCTAGCCTTAGACTTCCTAAATCATGCCCATTCAAGAAATAACTCTGAGCATTCTCCATTAACCAAGGCCAGGTACAAGTATTAGCTCACTTCACAACCCTAACCGGGACTGGAATTTCCATTGCTAAGTGAAGTGGTCATTAGGTGAAACATCGCATGACCTCACTGCTTAGCAACAACAGTTCTAGTAGTCTTAGCTGCAGTTGTTAGATGAGGAAGTGACATCATTAGATGAGGACTCACCCTTGTGCTGCCACTTGGGAATGGGTCAGCGGCAGAATGCAGCCGAAAGGGAAGAGATGGGGGGAAGATAGGCAGGATGGGGGAATTAAAGCACACGCTACAGTCATAAATGTGGGTGGGATACTAAGAGCCTGAATTTTGATCACATGATCACAGTAGCACTTAAAGCAGCTGTAACTTCAATGACGACCTGTAAGTACCATTCTTTCAGTGCCATTGTAACTTTGAATGAATGCCGAACAAATGATCATTAAGTGATTCCTACAATCACTACCAGCTAGCTGGGCCCTGATTCACCTGCTAATGGATTTTGTAAAATCTTCCTGATGAAAATTATAAAGGTCAGCACATTTGCAGGTAGATTTAACTCTGCTTATTAATCTTCTTGTTGTTGAACCTCTTACAGTTTTAGGAAATAACCCAAAAGAATAACTACACTCCACACCCCAAATAAAACCCAAATGATCTATATAATATTATTTTATAAAAAACACACAAAAGATAAAATAAATATAAAAAAATATATTATTATAAAATAAAAAATAATATATCAAATGAAAAAAATAAAAAAAAAACAACACAAGAGAAAAAAGAAAATATAATATATAAAGAGAGAGAATCAATAAACGAATATACAAACAAGATAAGGATGACTAAGCAAAAAATATAAACAATATATTAATAAAAACAAAAACATAGCAACAAAATGATGCAGACCGGCCCAAAGAATCACAAATCAAATATTCACAACTAAGCGCTCTTCACAATACAAACTAAATATTGCACATGTCCACGCAGGACCAGAATGCTCCTGATTCATAGTGCTTATCTACTTGAACGAGGGGATCGCCATTACCTGCGGCCTTTACTCCCGAGTTGCCCAGGCTGTTTCAGTTGCTCTCTTCTCCCGAAACAGCTCCCTGCGCACACTGCACTGCGCACACGGCTCTCTCAGAACTCTCCCACGCTGCTGCCAGCCCCCACAGTTCTCTGAAGGCAGCAGTTCCCATCCCCAATGGTCCTGCCCTCATTCTGATCCACTCTCCTCAGCCATCCAACTGCTCGGTAACCATAACAGGGATGTCACCTCCACTGCCTAACCTCATTTGCATCGTCACCCCAGCCTTCCTCTTCACTCTCCAGAGGCCTTCAGGAACTTCTGCTTTGGCCACAGCAGCTTCCTGAAGGCTTCTGCAGCTGATCAGAAGAGCCTCGTGGCATCAATCCAGACGCATTTTGATTATCAGCTGCAGAGCCCTTCAGCGGAAAGCAGCTGACAGCCTTGACAGCTGCAGAAGGAAATGTCGCTGACAAGCAGGTGTCGGGGTTGTGAGAGCTATGGCTACAACTTGTCGCCCAAAAGGGAAGTAGTTAGGGCAGCTCCACATCCGCCATCCACCGTAGCTTAATTTTTACCCGTGCAACTCTGAGTGTAGGTGGGGTCTTAATTAGGGCTTATTTTGGGGGGTAGGGCTTATATTGGGCGCATGTGTAAAAATCAAGCTAGGACTTACTTTCGGGGTGGTCATATTTTTGGGGAAATAGGGTAGCAGCTCTTTGATCAGCTGGTTAAAAAGTCCAGTCCTTTGCTCACCTTGGTGATCTGGATATTGTTCAGCTGCTGCTGCCAATGAAGAATCATCTCCATTCGGTAGACCCACATGTTTATGTTGCCAACTAGAACAGACTTGCCAACACTCTGGACCAAGGTGCAAAGTGACATGTACAGAGTCTGCAGCAATTCTTTTATCAGTCTGATATTCTGTTGATCTTCCAGAACTTGATGGGGGAAACGAGAGAAAAGCAACAGTCAGATACAGGTGAAGAAGAAAGAAGCCAACAAACTGAAGAGAAGCTACTTTCTTCTGGAGGGCCACAGAGAAAGATCCATTTTGCTTCGCCTTTCCTTCGCTTCCAGAGTGGTACAAAGGAATGTTTTGGCATTTCCATCCTATGTAGCCTTCAGTCCTTACAAAACAATTTGAAATTGCCTTGCAATTATCCCACAGACTTTAACAATAATTAGAAATGTAGGGAACACCATGAGCCAGCCAATGTTTCCTTTAAGTTGACCAGTGCTGCTGATGTTCACAAGACCTTAAACAAAGCTATTTTTTATTATTATTTGGGGCCTTTCTGCCTTGGGTGATAAGCCAAATCTTCATTATCTCCTCCTATCTCAAAACCTATCATCACTCTGAAGCGTGAGACACATATATAACGGTATCACTTCCTGCTAAAGACAGGCTGCTATGACATTCACATGAGGTTGGGAAGAACAAGGATAAGCGATTCTACTCATCCGTGTCATTTTTCGTCCTTCTCTAACTGGTGTCTTCCATATCTAATATGTTGAATTACCACTAGTTATTCTGGCTATATATAATGGAGGCTGTAAGGAGATTGGAGGACATCATATTGGGAAGAATTGCTGTTACTGTATATTGCATTTGGTCGGATTTAGTTGCACCTCTCAGCAGGAACTGGTCCAAAATCAAAGATAAATCTAGCCAGATTGTTTGCTAAATTAATGTACTAGAGATCAGCCTGTTTCTTGGACAATCAATATTCTGCCTTTTCACATACACACACATCCATACCTTTTTGCACAACTTTCTCCAAGATATTCATAAAGTTTTTCTGCGCGATTCCACTCAGTGATGTCAGCTGAGACTTTGCAATCAGCTCCAACAACTGTGAAGAAAAATAAGACATTCAACCTCTTAAGCACTTCTAATCTGGGTTTTGTTTCTCATGTGACCCAGTGAAACTGTTTTAGTTATTTGCTGCTTGACTTAACAAAAAAAGAAAAAGGATTGGAACCAGACAGAATTATGGGGAAAGGCAGATGCAAGATTTAAAATAATTACAGTCTATTGGCTTCTTCTGGTAGGTTTACTTACCAAGCTGAATCATTAAAACAGAGGACAAAGATAGACAGATGGTTGACATTTAATCTCTTCGGAAATATACAAGAAACTACATGATGGCAGTGAAAGAGAGCCAAAATCCTCCCCCCCCCTTGTTATAGAAAATGTGCACATGCTTTTCAGTAGTACTTTCAACAGTCAGCATGGCAGCAAAGTGGTATTAATGGCAGGTCAAATTCTGTTTATCATTCTGCCCAATTCTGAATGACAATGGAAGACATATGGGGCATTCTATAAATATCTTCCATAGGCACATGACTGATAATATAAACCCGGGGAGCTGGGAAAACAGTCACAGTTAATTGGCTAAACCAACCAATGCTGACTAATCAACTTAATCTTTATGAATCACCAGGGACTTGACAAAAATAAAATCAAATGCTCGCACTCACAAACTTTCTGCTTTCAAAGCCTCACAGGAAATCACAGTCCCTGACCAAGAATGCTTTCTTATATGCATTTCTACTCATTTATATCTAAACCAGGCATGGTCTAAGACAAAAGCACGCATGACTCAAGAACATGTTGGGTGCCATGCTTCAGAAAAGGTGGAGGAAAGCCCCATTTTGGGCGAAGGCAGAACATACATGTGAAAGGACAAAATAGCTGCCGTATGTCTCCGTCCTGGATATGGTGGTTTTAAGCTGCCCATTTTGCACTAACTCCAAAACATTGTTGTCATTGTCATTGTCATTATCATTGTCATCATCATCATCATCATCTATGTCAAGGGTCTTCAAAGTTGGCAGGTTTAAGACTTGTGGACTTCAACTCTCAGAATTCCTGAGCTAACATGACTGGAGGAGGAATTCTGGGGGTTGAAATCCACAAATCTTAAAGCTGTCAAGTTTGAAGACCCTTGATCTATGATCTACCCCAGCAACTGTTGGGCCTACATTTTTGCTGCACTTGTTATCTAAAGACTACAACATGGAACATATATCCTGTTCAGAATTGATGATAACACTTAGAAGACATCTTAAAAAGGAAGCAAAGCTGAATTGGAGTTGACACCACCAGGAACTACAAGCATAGCAGGGAAGTTGGAAAAAAAAGCATCTCAGAAGGCAGAGACAAAGCATTTCTGCATTGTGTTCCCCTGGAAACCCCCCCGCCCCACAAGCTATTTGGAAATCTCTACAAAGTTGCAAGGAAACAAAGTCAACTTCAAGATGTCATTTTCAGTCCTCCAAAAGAGTATAAAAGAGCTTCTTGTTCCTTTTTAGCAATGTTCCTCAACCTTGGCAATCAGAAGATGTGTAAACTTCAACTTCTAGAATTCTCTAGTCAGCAAAAACGGGCTGGGAAATTCTGGGAGTTGAAATCCACACATCTTCTGGTTACCCAGGTTGAGGAACACTGCTGTACAGTATTGAATATTTGAAGGACTACTAACCTTACCTGAACATGCCTTCATTTTAAGACATGCTAAATTCTTTGTTAGCTAACATAATCACACAGATTACTAGTTATCTTGCTGAACATGCTAATTCCATTTTAAAGGGCATCTTAAATCCTACTCTGATTTTCGGCAGATATCAACAAAGTGGCAACATCTTGGTATTTGAGACCTTGGCTAAGTCCTGCCAGGAACATTACAAGAGCTCAGATGGGGTTTTGGGTGACAAATAACAGTTTATTTCTCCCTTTGATATTCTTGCCACTGATCTAATAAAATCATTTCATACAAAGTTAAAATACTCTAAAGTAAAACCAGCTTAGGAATTAACATAATATTTTGTGGGGTGAATTGATTTATGTTCATGTACTTGGCTAATCTGATTAATTTATTTGAAACAACCTATTTTAATTTAAGCTATGCTGGTTTGGTAGAACTTACTCTTTTTCCCACATGCCTAAATCTTCTGCCCATCTAAATTAGAAAATTTTGAATTTGGAACTATAGTACAGCTCAATTTCTAAGGCTTCAGAAAACAGAAATGGTTGGAAAAGACAGGTTTGGTTCTTTAATCCTGCAACTTATAAATTTTGAAATGCTAATGGTGAGAAATTTGGCCTTAACTAAATGTCTTTCGAGTTTAGTTTTTTTAAAATGATCCTCTATTTCTTTCTGTCACTCAATTTTTAAATCCGATTTTTATTTTATTTAGAATGGCAACTCTTGTTATTTTTTTTTTTAATGCTCTATAAGTTATTTTGAGCCATTTCAGGCAGAAAGAGTCATTTCACAAACACTCATTCTCCAGAAGTCAAGAAAATATCCTGTTCCCGAGTCCGGGAGAAGCCATGTTATCACATCATCATGACCCTGGAGTGCACACTTTGTGACATCAGGGGTGGGATTCTACCAGTTTGGACCACTTCTATAGAACCGGTTGTTATGATTGTGCGCAGTTCGGAGAACCGGCAAATCGTGCTCCTGGCTGGCCTCTCCCCTCCCCTCCCTGCCCAGTCAGTTCTTAGCACGCATGTGCAACATTGCGCATGACCGACATCGCTGACTGCGTTCTTCCCCACCCAGTTTCTTTTCTTTGTTTCCCTCCTGATGATCAACTGTTCCTATGATCAGCCGTGCCCGGATTCTGCTCACTTACTTACTGCTTAGCCCAGGAAGCTTCCCTGAGGCCCAGGAAGGCAAAAAATGGAAGGGGGCACAGCACTGCCCACCTCCTCCATTTTTTGCCTTCCTGAGCCCCAGGGAAGCTTCCTGGGAGCAAACCCCCCTCCCAGGAGGCTTCCCTGAGGCCCAGAAGGCCCCAAAATGGAGCATAGGGAGGTGTTGCATGTCCCCCCAGGCTCCAGTTTTTTCCTTCCTGGTCCCCAAGGAAGCCTTCTGGGAACAAAAACACCCGCCCAGGAGGCTTCCTTGAAGTTCAGAAGGCCCAAAAAATGGGGGAGGGAGGGTGCTGCCATAAAGGAGGAGGAGGAGGGGGGGATGAAGAAGAAGAAGAAAAGAAGAAGGAGGAGGAGGAGGAGGAGAAGAAGAAGAAGAAGAAGAAGAAGAAGAAGAAGAAGAAGAAGAAGAAGAAGAAGAAGAAGAAGAAGAAGAAATGCCTACTTAGTCACATGGCCACGTCCGCCTAACTACACCCACAGAACCGGTTGTTGAATCCCACCCCTGTGAGACATCACCCCCAAATGATGAATTATGTAATTGCATTCTCAGTTGCGGTTGATGTCAAACTGTAATGGTTTCCCCAAGTAAATGATGCCACTGTATTCTTGCATCATGACATCTTAAAATCATGGCATATGATTTTATAATAAAATCATGAGATTTTATGCAAGGATGTAAACTGCAGAATCTGAATGACCTTGTCATGCTACATGTCATCATTTACCCCTAGTTTGCTTTCTAGTTATGTTTTTGGGGGTGGCCAAATCGAGCTTAATAGTTATATACCTATAGCAGTCTCTCCTCCAGTCCACTCCACTCTCCTCCACTCAGCAGTCACCCTGACATGTATCATTCCAAAAAAAATGATCTACCACAAATTAGCATGTTGAAAATGGAAGAAAGCTCTGCCATTCCATCCTGGCTGCATGGAGCAATTTGGAACTGCTTGTTTTTGGAGTTTTGGAGGTGCTTTTGAAACGAGGCAAGTGTCAGGCACGAAATCTCAGGACCACACATGAAGTTCCAGTTAAAGTGATTTATTGCTAAACATGCTTTTGCACAAGAATCTACTCAACTGAAAAATAAGGATCAATGGAATTAAAGACAGGTTGGACTTAATCCGTTTGTGGCTACATAGAGATGCTAGGCTGATTGCACATTTGACTCTACCTCCAGGTTCTGCCACTCCTTCTCCAACAGTATAGTGAAATTTGACAAAACTTGTACCAGGTGGTCCCTCCTCACATAAATAGTTGCAGTGAACAATTGTGATCTCAAAAGCTGCCACTAAATTTTAAAAGCAGGTTGTGAGCAATCATCATTCATGTTTATGCCCTTCCTTTTTTCTTCCTACCAATTCTACTTAAAAACAAAAGTAGTAAATAGGTTTTTTTAAAAAAATATGTGGTTCTTCTAATTGATTTGTCTGAAAATTTAAAATTCAGTATGATGTGCCACAATGAAACCTGCCAGTTCTCCAGGAAATAGCTTCAATAAAGGGCAACCACATTTTCTGACCTTGGTTGTTCTTGTGCAATGAGCAATTAACTCAGGTTTATTTAAAATTCAAGAAGAATTTTTGCACAGAGACATACATTTCATACTTCTGGCTTGAGGAGTTAGTAAATTAAATTTTGGAAGTTTTATGGATTTATTGCAGACTTTCAGCCAGGGTTTCTAGCAATAGGTTGAGTGGATCTCACTATGAATCCAATAACCCATCATGAAGACAAATCCTGGCTTAGAACAATTACAGACCCATTCTGAGACAAAGGTGCCAGTTTACCTGTTCTTTCAACTAGTTTCTAATCTACATGCTAGGAAATATTTTATTTAGTTGGATGGTATACAATTCAGAGAGAAGTCACTGCCACAACAGCCCTGGATTGTTTTTGACTGATAAATGAAAAGCAACTGAGTCTTTGTTTGGAGTTCCTGATCTAACAACATATAACTGACTCCCGAACTATGACCAAAAAGCTGTACATCATCTCTTTGTTTGTCTGCAGTGAAGCACTTAACTTGACTGGTTCTGGCAATCTACCAGCCACAACTTTCTCCAAGAAGTGAAAAGCTAAAGCAGTCAACAACAATGACTAAGCAGATGACAGTTATATGTAAACAGCTTTGACCTGCCAGCTGGCTTTCCTACAACATTCAATTCGTGGGGGGGGGGGGGGGGGGNGGGGGGGGGGGGGAATGGAAACATGGGAAACATTGGAGAGCATAACAAGAAGAGGCCAGAACTAAAATTGAGATTCAAACCAAAGGGGGGTAACAGGTGCTGGTGGGATTTAGCACCAGGAACTATTCTGGAACAAAGTTATTGGCAGCAAATGATGATATATACTGCTATGGTTCAATAAACCATTTAACTAAACCAGATGCTCTTGAGCCTTCAATCTTAAACAGAAGTTACTAGTAGCTTTTTAAATTTCTTTCTATAAAAGAAATTTAAATTAGCTTTCACCAAGCCTCCAAATTTGCCATCCAAATTTATTGGGAACCCCCTCCCCCAAGAATTCCCATCCAGGGTGGAAGTTATAATCCCAACCAATCCAGGAGGTTGGGCTGGATATTTTTTTCTTTTAAAAAATAATAAAGTCTCCCACTAATTCTCTTGGGTTTTAACACTGATTACCGAAGAAAGCCATTTGTATTCCACAATGCTTGCATCAAGTCTTCACTCATGCAAATAATTCCTTCAGGGTTACTTTTTTGCCCCTCTTTCATGTCTACCTTCACCCAACAGGTTTCACCCTACCTTCACCAGGTTTATCCTATTGACTGAATGAAACAATGTTTTTAGATCCAGAAAAAATATAGTACTGAACCACAAACTGAGTGACCAAGCAAACTTAATACACTGTGTGAATGCAACCATAAAATATGTAACTGACCCGCTAAAGCAAGCAGTCTGATCTTACCTAAGGACATCTATCTGACAAGTCAAGTAGTTGTTCCAAACAAACATCCCAGATCATACATTAAATGGTAATTAGATAATTAGATGATGGATGGATGGATGGATGGACGGTAGTTAGGTGGATGGATAGATAGATAGATAGATAGATAGACAGACAGACAGACAGACAGACAGACAGACAGACAGACAGACAGACAGACAGACAGACAGACAGACAGACAGATAGATAGATAGATAGATAGATAGACGGACGGATAGCTGGATGGATGGACAGGTGGCTGGGTAGATGGACGGACAGACAGACAGGATAAAGACTGAGGCAGACAGAGAGAAGGGTAGCACTTGTATCAGATCTGCATACACATATTATGACTATCTCATATAAAAGGCTAGAGTTTATTGATACTTTCATTCATTTCATTTTATTTTACTGTAATAACCTGTGGATCTTTGGGGGACAAAAACAACCATATCTGAATGAACTGCCTCAATTGAGGAAACCAACCCTTGTCACTCACCCGTACAACATAGTTGAACCTTCTGGAATCCAGAATCGCATTAGAGAAATCCAGTCTATTGAAAGCTTCTCCCAGGGTGCAATAGCCATGGCGCTAAAATAGAGAATGAAATACATGATTTCTTTCTATTCTGATTAGGACTGAAAGGGTTGACAGTCTGGAATTAGATCTGCAGAATAACTGAGTATAGTTGATTTCAAGGCTGAGAGGTCATCAGGATTTCCACTTTCATTAAAACGAGCACTAAAAGGGGTTTTCCAATGCAGCAATCATAGGGGAAGAATCTACCTTTCAACAAGAGATTTCTTGGCCTGGATCTGCTGATCACCAACCTGCATAGGTGCATCCTTTCTTTTCAAGGGCTTAGAACTGTCACACTGCAGAAATGTCACAATGCTTTCATTTTATTTGATATTACATAGTCAAATACAAGGGATCATGAGGTGAAGTGGATGAGTCCAAATTAAGCAAATGGACAAGATCAAGATTTTCCATTTTCTTGGGCTCATGGGAGATCATTTTAAAAATGTGTTTGCTATGCTTATGATACATGTTTTCCACCTCAGCACTTGAAGGGAAATATACCATCAATTTTGATCAATCATGATCTGGGAGCTTTTAAGATCAGCAAAGGTTTATTCTTCCCCCTCAGATGAAGTAGGTCTGCTCTTTCTCAGTTCTAATTTGAATGAGTGCGATCTGAAGCAATGTTTCTGAATACTCAACCACTTTAAGATGTGGGTCTTCAACTCTCAGAATTTCCTCGGCAGTAGGAGAATTCTAGGAGCTAGTCCCCACATCTTAAAGTTGCTGAGGATGGGAAATATTGGTCTAAAACAGGGATGTCCAATCTTGGCAAACTTTTAAGATCTGTCAGCCATGCTGGCGAGAGAATTCTAGGAGTTGAACTCTGCAAGCCTTGACAAAGTTAGACGCTCCTGATCTGCAACTTATACTGGAACATTTTACGAAAAGCAAAGTGCAGCCAATCAAAAATCAGCACTTTTAGTAAAATATACCCATATTACAATATTGTCAAAATAATGTAGTCCATGTTATTAACCACATTTAATGGAAACAATGACAGAAGATGGGGAATTTTCAAGCAAAATTATTTGTTCAAAATAATGATGATTACTCACTTCTTTGGTGCTTCCCTTGTGCACATAAATCCATTTTTCTTGGTGAAAATCTGTTCAAACGAAAATACATTCTATTTAAACTCATACAGACATTAATACTTTGTACTCAGAAATGATGGTAGCCCTTTGGCCCATCTGGATTTTTACAAATACCCTCTCCCCCACAGCTATGGATACCCCTATTTTTAAGAAACAACTGTGTATTAAAAACTCCAGTTCAAACATTTAGGATTGTAAAAAGTTGAGATCAGTTCACTGGTGGGAAAGAAAGGGGAAATCTCTTCTCTGCCAGATACAAATGACAATAAGGTCAATGTAAAGGCATTGCACACAGAACAAAGTTTAAAATCCAAGTCATCCATCTTCCCATTGCAATGAATCCAAGTTCTCTGGTTAAGGTCAAAATCCGAGTGCAAAATCTCTCCAGAAACTTCTGGAAGAGCTGCAAAAAACATTTCATGGTGTGTGAAATATGTTCTTTTCTCAGTTCTCCCTCCAACTAAAGTCATCTCTTGTTAATTTGATATTCTAATGCATTTCTACTGTATAGGTCCCTCTTACACTGAATCCTGGTCTTATTGTTCAGCTGGTCCTTCTTTCGTTTTTTTGCAGCCACATCACAGTTCAGGTTGTGGAAGATGTTCTCCTTGTTGAATTCCTCTTTCCAGCAGTAACTGGAAATGATACAAGAAAAGAGGAAAAGAGCTTGAAACTCTTATACATTTGTCTTCATTAAGACTCCTCCACCCCTTCCTAAAAAAGGAGTTTGAATAGAAAGATAAACAGTTAAGTTGACGTATGTCCCAAAACTGCACTGGGTGGCAGCCTCTTCTAAAAGACCAGAGGGATCGCAGTTTTCCTAAAAATAGTTGATTACCCACAGGAAGGTTAGTTGGGAGTCATTAATATTTACGAATGGAGTCAGAAAACAGTGGTGGGTGGAAGATGGCAACCATGCAGAATTGCCTTGCTCTTCAAATGGATACCCCATAACTACCAACTTTCATAACTGATGGCTTCTTTCCTCTAAAATGTTATGTCCAAGGTGGTTGGGATCTCTTCTTTCTCCCACCAATTGCTTTTCTGTTCCAGATCAAACTACAGGTCTGGACTGTCTCTATATTCATTGTTCTTAGCCCCCAGTTTGATGTAGCCCCCCCGGTTTAAGGCACCAGACTAGAAATAGGAAGATAGAGAGTTGTAATCGCACCTTAGATATGAAGCCAACTGGGTGAGTTTGGGTCATTCATTTTCTCTCACTCCTAAAAAGAATGCTACTGCCAACTACAATTGAAAATGTTATCAAGCAATGTTGTCTGTCCAGGCAATCTCCAGGAGTTAAGACTGACTCGAAGGCACACAAGATCCTACTGAAATAAGGCCATTTTTTAGAAAAAGAAATTCAATTCCTTTATTACACGCCAGTAGTTTTTAGTATTCTTCATCAATCTGATACCCTCTATGTGTGTGTAGGCTGAAGATAATAAGGCTTGTATTACAATACTTCTGGAAAAAGCCAAATAAAGATTGGTTCTAAGATTTGTTTATATATTTTTATGCTACATTTATCTGAAATGCATTTTACAGTTCAGTTTTATCTTTATAGCCCCAGTTTATCATGCAAAGATGATTAAGAAGGATTTGTTTGAATCATTCCTTCTTGTTTATGATCTCTGCTCTTTCAGGTTTTTCTTAACATGACTTTTATTGGTTCTATCATCTTTCCCTTAAGCAAAGGAGTTTCTTCCTCAACAATTATGTGTTGCATCTCTTCCTCTTCCCTTCTCTTTCCTTGAAGCCCTTCTTTTCAACATGGCTTGCTCTCTTAATCTTCTACAAACAACCTTTGCACATACCCTTCTCTCTTCCCAAAGTTTTCTGCCTCTTGCTTTCTTCTCCCTACTTTTATTTTAGACAATAAATCCTTTAAAGGTATGGAGGTTGGGCAGATGGACCCTGCACACATTGAGAATGCTACACACACACACAAAAAAACAGAGATGGCTAAATTGACTCCTTTGATCAACAAAAACCACAATTACTCTTGTTTTTACTTAGAAACCGCTTCTGAACTTTTTGCTTGAGGTGGAAAAAAATGAAACTTTGATTTTGGGTTTTACCGATTAGATAGATTTGTTGTTATAGAAATGGCTTATACTATTATGTAAAAGTAAAAAGTTGAGGTTTGATGTTGCTGTCTTATTGTACTGCACCAAAGGGAGTCAGAAGTTAATGCCTTTTTTTCTTTTTTCCTTCTTTTCTACACTTCTCCCCTTATTTTTCCTACTATTTGCTTTTGTATTTTTGCATTTTATATAATAAACTAATAAAAAAAGAAAAGAAAATGCTACAAAAAGATCTGATTTTCAATAAATAAATGAGTATATATTGACTGTTTTATACCAAGGGAAACTTCACTGTGCCCATTGATAGAAAAGCATCTTCTTCTGGCTTCTATCACCCAAATATTTGGAAGAGGTACAGGAGTTAATGGCTCAGTAATAGCATATGCTTTGCAAATAGAAGCAACCTTCTTCAACATCCTTAGTGCTGTTAGGAAAGCTCAAATGTTTGAAACCTTAAATAGTCCCCCTCTGAACATTATAAAGATTACCCCAAAACAAGCTTGGTTCCATCACTTCATAGATGTGTCCAGGAACAGTCATTGGTTTGCTAACAGTGCATGATTGTTATTTCTGGAGTGTTTTTTTTTCCCAATTTCTCATCGAATCCTGGAATTTCCTACAGATCTCCTTTGCAAATACTAACCCCGATTTGCTTTTTTTTCCAGGGTCAGCCATGTTATGGTAAGTGCTATCATCTGGTATAACAGATGAGCCAGTATCACCCAGAATAGAAAACACTGATTTGGTGGTTCCATGAACAGTGACTGGTCTCCTGAAGTAACCCAGTTCTGCATCTGTTCACCACACTGAACCAAAAATTAACTCAGATGGGCTGGGTTTATACAACACAATAAGACTTTAGAAACTAACTACAAATGTAGACCCCAGCTCTTTAACTGACCTAGTTAAATGTATTGTGTGAACAGAGTTAGCAATTGGCAGAATTGAAAGTTCATGTAAGCCCTATTATCTTGTCTAGTTACACCATTCTTCTAACTTCACCACAGCAGTGATTAAATGTATGGGAGATACCCAACTAACCTGTTGGCTTATTGGGTGGGGAGAAAGGAGTATCCTTATCGAGGACCCCAGAGTTGCTTAACATGGTTTGTAAATGAATCTGGCTTCCTCATTGACTTTGCTTGTCAGAAAGTCATCTTTTGTCTCAATATCACAGTGCCATCATGACAACCAGACCAAGGGCAGCCCATGCAATATATTCAAACGTATAAGAGATTCAACCATTTGTTTTGCAGGTAGGTAGAAATACAAAGTCCACGTACTCTGATCGCTGGTTTTTGCATTAACACCATTCTGATTTTATTAGTCCATTATTTCAAGGCCTGTTGCAATCAGGAAGGAACAGCAAGTTAAAAGAATTATCTACAGAGTGTTTTTTTTTTTAAAGTTAGTTATAAATAAGTTGAACCATATAGCAGTTCCAGAAAATGTCTGTGATGACCCAGGGTGGGGTACAAAACAAACGCAGTCACAGAAAACAGGTGAAGCCACTTTTATTCCTTCACTTTGCTTCCAAGCTCGGAATAGTCTTGACTGAAGTCAAAAAACTCCCAAACAGTTACAAGAAGAAGGGAAAAAGCAACACAAACCAAGCAAGATAAGGGCTGGAGGACGTCCACAGATAACACACACTGGGAAGGACGCCAAACTCAAGAGAGGGATCATAAACTAGAGATATTTCCATGCTTTGTTTCCATCGTTTGCCCATACGCAGGTCCGTACTCTTAATTCAGTTGTCACAGCGGCAGCCCATGAAGAGGATCAAGGCCCTCTCCTCCCAAGTAGACCATGTCTCTCCCTTATCCTCTCCACCCTGCGTGCCCTAGGATGGAGAGGGGATGGGCCTGGGTCTTCCTCTGACTGCTCAGCTGGCCAGCGCCCTTCCCCAGCCTCCTACACAACCTCCTGAGCCACATCTCCACTCCCTGTCAGCTGTTCCTCCTCTCCCTCAGAGTCAGTCCACCAGGGGCAGGACAAAGTGTCTCATCTTCAGAAGGATGCTTCTTGATACAAGATACAGCTGCCATTTTCTCAACCCTCCCCCCAAAACCAAAAGCTTTCACAATCATAACAGTCATTAAATACCAGTTGCACCACAAGACCCATGACCTTTGGGTAATAATCTTCCCCTTCCTATTAACCACTTCTTGCTCATTTGATGTCACAACTTCCTGCTTGTGTCAGATCTAAGATATATCACTGATACCTTCAGGCAGGTCACACTCATGTCTCATATATTTACCAAGTACAATTCAGACTTCTTCCAAGGTCTAAAAATACACTCATTGCGAGCTGGATATTGCAAAGAGGATGACTGGGGAAAGCAATGTGAAACTAAAGCTGTCTATGCATCCAGGAAGAATGAAGATCCAGGAAGTTACATTTGACTTAAACTTCTACTTTCAACTGCCTTTCTACTGAGAAGTACAGAGGCAAAGACAGAGGATCTATCCAGTTCATGCAAATCATGGGAATAAAACTGGATTACAGGTTTACAACCACAATTGAGGTTACAACCACAACTCGATTTACAACCACAATTGAGCCCAAAATTCCCATTACTAAGCAAGACAGTTGTTGACTTTTGCCCCATTTTATGATCTTTCCTGCCACAGTTCTTAAGTGAATTACTGCATTTGCTTAAGATAACTTGCTTAACATGGTTTGTAAGTGAATCTGGCTTCCTCATTGAATTTGCTTGTCAGAAGGTCACAAAAGTTTATCACATGATCTCGGGACACTGCAACCATTATAAATGCATGCCAGTTGCCAAACTTCTGAATTTGGATCATGTGACCATGAGGATGCTGCAACCATTATAAATGTGAAAAATGGTCATAAGTCACACTTTTTTCAGTGCCACTGTAACTTCAAATGGTCATTAAACAAACAGTTGTAAATCAAGGATTATGTGTAACCTCTGTCATGCTCTTGTCAGAATCTGACTCAGAGGGGGAGGCCGAGCACATTCTGTGGAAGTCTGGCTCCGTTGGCTGTGGAAGAAACTGGGGAAGGGCAAAGTCCGGCTGGGCAGAGCAAGGGAAAGGTAGAACAAGGGAGAGGGAGTTCAGAGGGAGATTCAGGTCCACCCCCTCTTCATTCTAGGGCATGCAGGGAGGAATGGAGAAGGAAGCAACTTGGATTGTATGGCTTATGGGGGAGTAAAGAGCCCTGATTCCCTTCATTAGCTGCAGCTGGGAACACAGTGTATAAAAAAGGAGGCTGTGTGCAGCAGGATGTATCATTATGGCTTATCTGTGTTCCTGTCATCTTCCCAACTGTGTGAGTTTTGCTGTGGTTTCAAGTCTGAAATTCCTTCTCCTGCCCTGTCAAGTTAATTACTGCAGCGTGGTTTGTTTGGATTTTTAGTTACAGTTTGCATGTACTTTGTTTTCGGACTGAATTTTCTCCACTTAAAGGCTGTTCCTGGGAGTTTTTCTCCAGCCAAAGTTAACCTGGACATTGGGAGCAAAGTTGGAGATAATAAAGGGACTCATTGCTTATTTGACTGTGTTGCCTTTGTGCCATGCCCTGGGTCATCACACCTCTGGGATTGCAATAATCATCACAAAATGCAGAAGTGTGCACACCTATCAGTCCCAGAATGAGTTTTACAATATTTCAGGCTAAACGAAATAAAACTATATTTTATGTCAGGCTAACTTTGCTAAAATTCTATTTATAACTGTTTAGCCCTTGGTAGCAAGTGTTCTTATTTACATTGCAACATGTTTGATCTCTCTAGTTACAAAGCTGTTATCGTTTTTTTAAGTGCTTCCCTAAAGAAAAACAAATCGCTCACCTATCGCTTGTGTTACACAAAAGATATGTTCCTGTGTACACTGGTAACAACATCCTATTCACAATCATTCACAGGCAACTCTGTTGTTGAACCTTCTGGACAATTTATGGATTTGTATTCAGTCTCATTCTTGGTTGTCTAAAGCTTCAACCAAGAATAAGAAGTGGTTGGATTTGCATGGTACAGTAAACTTAGTCATTCGATGTTCTTCCGTTGTGTAGACAAACAGAACACATGACTCATGTTTATATTTAACAGATGGGAATTGGATATCATTCTTCTCAAATTCCCCGAAAGTCTTTAGGCCATTGCTTCATGAAAAGAAAGGGGAAGAGAATGCAAGAAAAAAGATTTTGTAGAAAACCCAAGAAAGATTCTTGTTCAGTTTCTGTATATTGAAATAACAATATAAATTCAAAATTGAATGTACTGCACAGGCATACAGTCCGATAACATGAGCTTTTCTCATTTGCTTTTTCTTACTAACAAAAATTCCTTCAAATTGCAAAAGGTAAATATGAAATGTGGTGCTTTAGCTTATAATTTCAGCAAACAAATCTGTTTGAAATGAGGTGTCAATTTCCCAGATTTTAGAGATGGGAGACTCCTTAACTTTTGTTCTCTACACCTAACCTTAAATCTGTTTTAATTTATCAGTTACAACATCCAGGTTTTCATAAGAAATGAGTTACAACCACAATTGAGCCCAAAATGTCCATTGCCAAGCAAAGAAATTGTTGAGTTGCACCTCATTTTACAAACTTTTTATCACAATTGTTAAGCAAATTATTGCAATTATTAATAAAGTGATTGCTATTGATGTAGAGGTGGGAGTAAATTTTCTATTGGCATTTTGTATACAGCCAGTCTAAAAATGCATAATTTTCAAGAAGGACATCAACAAGTGCTTAGAGAATGTAGAATATCCAGGAATATTCTGATGTAACTACACAAATTTACTTGCTCATATAATACCTGATAGTAACCGATGATGCAGCAGTGAAAAATCATGAACAGGAGCAGCTGTAACTTGAATCCAGAAGAACAACACTGTCTAAATCAGTGTTTCTTAACCTTGGGAACTTTTAAGATGTGTGGACTTCAACTCCCAGAATTCCCCAGTTAGCCATGCTGGCTGGGAGATTCTAGAAGTTGAAATCCACACATCTTAAAAGTTCCCAAGATTAAGAAACAGTGGTCCAGATGTTATCTGAGGCATCACACCTCCCCACAGGAACCACCTTACTTCCAGGGGTGGGATTCAACCAGTTTCCACCTATTCGCAAGAACCAGTTGTAAACATTCTGAGCAGTTAGGAGAATTGGTTGTTAGAAGAATTTACTGGCCTAATCCTGTAAGGAAGGCAGGAAGGAAACATTCTGGTGTTGCTTACAGAAACAGCCTCTCTGTTAACCCTTATTACATTCTAGGCAGGATTAGACTTCCTATCTCAGGAACAGCTCTGGAGTTTTTCCCCCTCCTTTGCTGGTACTTTGCTTGTGTGGAGTGACCATTCAAAGTTACAATGGAACTGAAAAAAGTGACTTATGACCATTTTTCACACTTACGATGGTTGCAGCATCCCCAGTCATGAGAGGCCAGGCGAGGAGATGCATGCCTCGTTGTGAGTGATATTGAGTTGGCCACACCCAGCCAATAACATGACCACCAAGCCATGTCCACCCAGTCACATGACCACCAAGCCACGCCCACCAACTAAGCCATGCCCACAGAACCGGTTGTTGAAAAAATTTAATCCCACCCCTGCTTACTTCTTATTTTCAGCTGAAACTGTATCTTTGTTTGCTGGGCCATGTTACCAGGACATTGACATATCACCTGCTCAGGGAATTCAACAGTACTGTATTGCTCAACATCATGTGATGAGCTCTGGAACATCTTCAAAAGACCATTTTGAAATGTCACTAGCACTGATGAATTTCAGAAACTCTAGGTGAAGTCAGAAGCCATCATCACTGAGAAGATGTTAATGAATACATTCACACCGGAACTCCGGTCTTCCTGTTCATCTATTGTACTCTCACTTTCTATTTTCTGAATGAAATGAAAGACCACACCTAAAATACTACATCCAGTTTTGGACACCATGTTATAAAAAAGATGTTGAGACTCTGGAAGGAGTGCAGAAAAGAGCGACAAAGATGATCAGGAGGCTAAAAGGTATGAAAAATGGTTGCAGAAATTGGATATGTCTAATCTAGTGAAAAGAAGGACTGGGGGGGACACGAAGGCAATGTTCCAATATTTGAAGGCTGCCACAGAGAGAAGGGGGGGTTTAATCTATTTTCCAAAGCACCCGAAGGCAAGACAAAGAGCAATAGATGGAAACTAATCAAGGACAAAAGCAACCTAAAACTAAGGACAAATTTCCTATTTGTTGAGAAGTAAATAGTGATACAGCTTGCCTTCAAAAGTTCTCGATACTCCATCGATGGAGGCTTTTAAGAAGAGACCAGACAGCCACTTCTCTGGGATTATACAGTCTCCTGCTTGAACAGGAGGTTGGATTAGATCAGGGATCTCCAACCTTGGCAACTTTAAGACTTGTGGACTTCAACTCCCAGAATCCCTCAGCCAGAGGAATTCTGGGAGTTGAAGTCCACAAGTTTTAAAGTTGCCAAAGTTGGAGACCCCTGGACTAGATGACCTCCAAGGTATCTTCCAACTCTGTTATTCTGATAAGAACAATAAAGCTACTACTTATCTCCAGCCTACCAACAACTGCACTACCACTGGATGGTATTTTCCATAACTCTTTCTTTCCATGTTGTAATTGGCTGGATTTTTGCAGACAAGCAGCATCCCACTTCCTGTGCATTGCCTTGTTTGACAGTGATAAGTGTGTTCAAAATTGGGGGGGGGGGCGACCTTTACTCAGGGCATCTTGCTCCAAAATCTCGAGCTGGAACTGTTACAGATGTTTTACACCAGCTGTTGAAAATCCTCAGAATTCTGTCGATCCTCCGGAGCTTATTCAGATTAGGAAGAAAGGAAAATAGGCTGCCTTGACATATGCTTGGATTAAAAATCAACCATGTTAGTGTGCCTGCTGGAAAAGTCTCTGACTCAGCTTGAATATACAAGATAATTTCCTACAGTATTCCACGCTGGGATCACTCATATAAACCAACACTAGCTGGGTTAATCACACAAAAGTCCTTTCCGTGAGATCAGATCAGTTATCCTTTTTTTTTTTTTTTTTTNNNTTTTTTTTTTTTTTTGCAATACTGGTATAACCAGAAGAAGCAGCAAACAGAAGGTCCTATTAAAAGTGCAAACTAGAAATCTCAGAATTTGACCTTCTAAATCTATTTCACACGGATGGACCAACGATAATGCATATTATCCATTGACCAAATGTTGATTTAAAGGATGAGAACTTTTATATGAACTACCTACTAGCAATCAATGTTCTCAAGGACTGCTATATTTAGCCACAAGCCCTAACCTTAAAAAGGTTGCAATTAATTTTGCTGTTTCAGTTTGAAAACATTCTGCTTCCTCTGAAGTGGTGGTGGAAAAACAATGCAACGTTTATAAAAATTATCATCTGATCCAAAAATGTTTGGGGCTAATAGTCCCTCAAAAGAACATTTTCAATTCCACTAGGTTACCTAGTCACCCCATCTCATTTTTCATTTTGTTCTGAAGAGGCTCTGCATGAAAGCCAAACAAACAGGCAAAACTCTGGAGAATGTAACTAGACCTCTATGAAAGCTTTGTTTTCTTCTGGTTTTCATTTTATTGGACCAAGGAACATGCAAAATGCAACAGTCACTGCAGGACACAAAGAATCCTGGAGCTAAGATTGGTCAGTGCTTAATAATGTTATTGTCTTTATGCAGAGGAGTGTTTAATTTGCAAACAGAGATTACTGTTTAACTGGCCAATGTTGGGTCACATGCCAAGCAAAACAAACTAGAATGACCTGCCATAATACCCAGAGAGATCTTTGTTTGGAACTAAACATATTAAAGCAACAGAGCTCTCAAGAGTTTAAAAATAGATTCAGGCCATTTTGTTTAGTTCAACTTTTCAATAAGGGAGCCCTTGAAACCACTTAACTGTCAGGATCAATTGCTTGTAACTAAACAGATAACACAACTAAGCAAAAATTCAACTATTGGGGACTTTCTGTCTCTTTTTATATATATATATATAGAGAGAGAGATGGTTATTTCACCACAATAGCCACCCGCTGATTATGTTATAAAACTAACCGGGAGTTTATTCAAACTGGCATTTTCCTGGAAAATAAGAACAGGAGATGCATAAATGAAGCCCTGAAAAACTGACCACAATAAAGTATCAATCTGCAGCCTAGTTTCTGTCTTTTGCAGACAACTTATTTATTGTGTAAAGAAGTCAATGTCATCACATTTAATGAACTTTGTTTCGCAGATTGTAAGATAAGTCTATGGCAGTTCAATTGTATGTCTGCTAACTCTGAAACAAACTGTACCGTGCTCAAATTTAGTGAAAAGCTAAGTGAGGATTTTGTCCAACATCTATTTAAATCCAAAATACTTTGCCCAAACTGGAAAACAGGCCAGGTTATAGGTATATTGTTGTTCCTATTCACCTGCTATAGCAATGTTTCTCACCTTCAGCCACTTTACGATGTGTGGACTCCCAGAATTCCCCAGCCAGCCATCCTGGGCAGTTGTAAACTATGGAAGGCTGCAGAGCAGTGTTTCTCAATCTTGGTCACTTTAAGAATTGTGGACTTCAATTCCCAGAATTCCCTAGCCAGTCATGCTGGTAGGGGATTTCTGGGAGTTGAAGTCTTCACGTCTTAAAGTGGCCAAAGTTGAAAAAAAAGAATCTGCTCTACAAACTGCTCTTCCCTAGCCTACAACTGCCCAGGATTTATCAGCCTACAACCAGCATCATCCACAGCTAGATGAGACCTAGATATGGAGAATGAGATGTGTAGTTTTGCTGATTTTGTCAGCCCTTTAAGACAGACCAGAGCAGGACACCAGAGTTATGCATACTAATGCTACTTTTATTATAAAGTTTACCATAGCAGAACCTTGCAGGCCTCCAACTTCCTCCCCTCTCCCTTTAACTTCAAGAGAATTAGGAACAGTCATCTCTGAGGTGTTTTCTCAACTTACATTTCTGCCCCAGACTAAAATTTCTTTTATATGACAGTTGTTTTGGTTGGGGCTCTTGTCTATGGAGATTCTCAGTTATCCAGATGAGGGTTGTCCCCAAAGGTGCTTTTTCAAAAGGCAACTGGATTTTGTTTTCCTTTGAAGACATTTTGGATCATATCCAAAAAGCTTCTTCAGTTCTGGAGAAGTGAACTGAAGTGAACTGAAGAAGCTTCTGCGATTAGATGCGAAACATCTTCAAGGAAAAACAAAGTCCAATTGCATTTTGAAAAAGCAAATTAATGTTGTGGCTCTTCTTCCTCCCAGATTATTTCTGTTGCCTGTTATATCTTTCAACTCTCTCACCAATGGAACCAACCAATGCCTAGTCTTTAAACCACATGCTAACAATTCCTTATTTTCCAGCCCAATTATTTTTTGGAAACTCAAATCTTTGGTAGACCCTCACCAGTTAAACAACATGCATATTTCCTGAGCTGAACTACCCAACACATTATGTACAAACTTCTCCAACTATCTGATCCCTTTTAGGGAGACTTGGACTACAATTCCCACTACCTCCAGCCTATTATGGGAGTTGTAGCTGAAGATGACACCTCCCAAGCATGCTGGCAGGCTGCCCTTCCACGAGGGAGAGAGTCATGTTTTTAAGGTGGAGTTCACTTATAATAACAAAGAGAACATTGCACATGTCTTCACAGCACACTAGTTTCCTGGGAACTTATGAGTGGAACATCAAACTCATATCCCTTGTGATAGCACTGTCATGGAATAGAGATGGCTCAGTCCATGTTTTTCTTGCTGGTATTGGGTCTTACATGGAACCAATAAATTTTAGGCAGGTGTCATAAGAGCAATGGAAGGGGACAGGTAACAGCAGGGGGGACACATCTAACTTCTTTTGCCTGATAGGCATTATCTGATAATTGACAGCATATTGTGGGCACTATGACTTTCACGAATGGACCTTTTCCAATTTAAAAAAAGTTAGCGGCATGGCTAATTAAACAGCCATATGATCAAGGGCATCTGAGGCTTAGAAAATATAGAGAAACACTGGAATTCATTACCCATGATTGAAGTCCATGAAAGTTTAGAACAATATGCATGATTTTATGTTTTCCAGTCTACGAAAGAGTTTTAGGGGAATTTCTAAGCTTCGGATATTCTGACCGTCCCATTATTTCCTTTATTACTTAATTACTGCTCTCCTTCTCCAAATGCTGATAGCTTAGGAACAGTACAGAATCATTGAACCTGGAGATTCAACTACTAGAAGGTAAACATCACTTTAGTTCATCCTCTCCCGAACCAGCTGCGGAGAAGTTAACAGTTCTCACAATTCCCAATCCATAAAAGAAAACTCCGGGGTGTTATTATAGTCCCCAAAGATCTGGACAGCCCTANTCCATAAAAGAAAACTCCGGGGTGTTATTATAGTCCCCAAAGATCTGGACAGCCCTATCTATACCAGAGGTTAAGGGGAGGCCAGTTGGGATTGGCATCTTGAAGCCAAAGTGTAAAATGTTATCAACCATGTAGGATATGAAGCCAACACATGTTTTGTGCGGGGCGCCGCAGGGCTGGTTGGTTTCGCCCTTCCCCTGCTGGTTATTCGCTAAATTCAGCTTGCAAGATCTCCTGCCCGCGATGACGCCACAAGCCAGGAACCAAAAAAAAAAAAGGCATTGCAGCCTGGCACATACACGACGTGCTCTCGGGACATAAGCCATCTTGCATTGTTTCCTGGTGGTCCGGTTGCTTTTATTTTTTTTTTCTCTTGCAGAAAGGCGCAACACATATATATATGTAAATAGAACGCCTTCGAGCCAAGACCCCTTCTCCCTCTTGTGCTCAATTGCGCTCCTGCCCGGGGTTCGAGGTGTTCCATGTCCCCGACGGCTCCTCTCCGCGACGGCTACCTCTTTAGATGCCTTTGGACCTACCTTTTCGCCCCTTCTCCAACCCCCGAAAGGCATCTTCACCTGTTTCTTCTCGTGTTGTTCGCGCCGCCGTGCTCCTTCCCCGTGCCAGGAACCTGGTCCAGCCGCTCGCCGTCTTCACCCATTCTGCCCGGCGATCGCCCAGTCCTGCCCAGAAAAGGTCATTGGCAGGCACACGAAAGAGAGGCGAACGTCCCTCCGGTGAGAGGGGGAAAAAAAATGAAGACAACAACAACAGCAAGTAATGTATAATAAATAACGACAAGGCGCAAGATGAGAGAGAGAGGACCGCGCGGCCTTGAGGCTGCTCCCAAAGCAAGAAGCTCTCAAGATGCTCGGTAGCCAAAAGGATAACGCCGGAGTGCCGGGTTTGGCTTGGATGGTTGAGCTGGGCGGTTTCAAACCCCTCGGACCGCTTCTCCGCCCGGCTCCAGCCGCGTCTGTAATTTCATTATCCGGGCCAGCTCGGTGGCTCTTTGTTGCCGGAAAGAAGCGCGCAAACTCCGCCCTGCGCCCGGGGAGGGGAGGGGAGGGGAGGGGAGGGAGGACACGTGGCTTTGTTTAGGGCCGCTTCTTCGGGAGGCGGAGAGTCGGGGGGGGGGGCGGGAGGGTTGTTTGCTTTGGCCTCGTTGCTTCTGCACAATCCTGGAAATGGAAAGCTTGGGGTCGCTCAGCTGCCCCAGCCTCGGTATTTTAAGATTTTAAGACCCTCCCCAACTTCCAAAGCAAAGTTTTAAAACAACAACAACAACAACAACAAAGAGAGGTTACCCTAAGGCGTAGTGCACCGATGTGGTCCTGTACTATTGTGGTTTAGTAGGAGTTGAGGGATGGAGATGGCCCATGGAGATCTCAGCCATCCAGGACATGGTTGTCCCAAAGGTGCTGTGGGAAGCCTCCCCCCTCCCAAGAATGAAATATTTTGGGATATATATATATATATATCTATATTTATATATCTATATCTATATCTAATTTATATCTACATCTACACACACACACACAACACCACACACACACACACACACACATATATATCTATTTATATATTATATCTTATCTATATATCTTATATCTACATCTACACACACACACACCACAACACACACACACACACACACACACACACACACACACACACACACACACACTATATATATATTATATATAATATAAATAACTATATATTATATATATATATATATATTTTAAAGGCAGAATATTAATTTGCCCAAAGGGAGAAATGGAGAAACATTGTCTCTTAAAGACAGAAAAGCAGCTCCCAAGTCTTAATAGCCCACAGCAGATGCCAGCAGTTGAAGAGATGAATAGACTCCACTTGACTAAAGTAGAATAGAATAGAATAGAATAGGACCTCAGTGTGTATGTGTGTGTGTATTTATAAATAGAATGGAATAGAACAGAATAGAATAGAATAGAATAGAATAGAATAGAATAGAATAGAATTCTTTTATTGGCCAAGTGCGATTGGACACACAAGGAATTTGTCTTGGTGCAAATGCTCTCAGTGGACATAAAAGAAAGATACATTCGTCAAGAATCAGAAGGTAAAACACTTAATGATAGTCAGAGGGTATAATAAGCAATCAAATCATACTAGGAAGCAGTCAAGTAAGGATAGAAGCAACAAAGTTACAGTCATACAGTCACAAGTGGGAGGGGATGGGCTGATAAGGAGTTGATGAGAAGATTAATAGTAATAGTAGAGTTTATTGAAAGAAGGAGCCAGCTATCTAGATGGCTCTATTCAGAAGCAAAGCAAATACTGCCAGCAGAAGCCCATTCAAGACATTTCAAAGACTCCTTGCAGCAGAGTTGACAGCTAGCAAAGGCAGAATGGTAGGATTAGAGAGCAGCCCCTCGCCCAAGATCCAACCCAGGGAAAGCAGCCATTAGCAATTGCCCAACCCATCTTCAGAACATAAACCCTTCATTGCACCACCTCCAGAACAGTTCAGACTTCAAAGTCATAGAAATCTATAAGGATCCATCCACTTCATTCAACCAGCTGCCCCGAAACCCTGGTGGTGGTCTGCTTCTTCAATAACCCTTTCTTTTCAATCATGTTTTTCATGTTGTTTCCAAGGTCGTTTTCTCTCTCTCCCAGCTTGTTGCACCTGAAAGATGATGTTTTCTTCCAAGTGATTTTTCAAGAGGCTTTCTGTTTTTTCCTTGAAGACCGGTTTTGCTTCTTATTGTTCCCACCTTCCAAACAGCTAAAGAAGCTTCTTGGATAAGAAATGAAATGTCCTTCGAAGAAAAATCAGAAAGTCCAGTTGCCTCTTGAAAAAGCACCTTTAGGAACTAATGTAGTTAAAAGAGGTAAACTCAGGGGTGGGTTCTACAGGTTCGCACGTATTCTCTAAGAACCGGTTGTTAACATTCTCAGACAGTTCGGAACCAGTTGTTAGAAGAAATTACTGACCTAATCCTGTAAGGAAGGCAGGAAGGAAACATTCTGGTGTTGCTTACAGCAACTGCCTCTCCATCAACTCTTATTACATTCTTGGCAGACTAGACTTCCTGTCTCAGGAACTCTCTGGAGTGTTTTCCCCTCCTTTGCTTGTACTTTGTTTGTGTGGAGTACAATGGCACTGAAAAAAAGTGACTTATGACCATTTTTCACACTTACGACTGTTGCAGCATCTCCACAGCATGAGGGCCAGCCGGGAGATGCGTGCCTCGATGTGAGTGATATTGAGTTGGCCATGCCCAGCCAGTCACATGACCACCAAGCCACGTCCACCAACTCAGTCACGCCCACAGAACCGGTTGTTAAAAAATTTGAATCCCACCCCTGGGTAAACTCCTCTTTGGGTTGAGTCCATTCTGAATTATTTTCAGAACAGGGGATTTTCCTGGCAAAAGCCCCTAAATTGATTTGTTGCTGGTTTCTTCCAGTTCATTGTCTGTTTTTCTCCAGTTTCCCAGACCACTTCATAATTGGGAGATTTCTTGGTGGTCTCCATCCAAATACTAACAGAATAATATGGTTGGAAGGAACCTTGGACGCCCTCTAATCCAATGTCCTGCTCAAGCAGGAAACTTTATATCATTATAAATAGCTGTCCAATCTCGCTTCTTAAAAACTTTCAGTGTTGGAGCACCCATAGCTTCTGGAGGCAAGTTGTTCCACCGATTATTCTGTCAGGAAATTTCTCCTTAATTGTATGCTTGATTTCTCCTTGCTTAGTTTCCATCCATTGCTTCTTGTTCTGCCTTCAGATACTTTGGAGAATAGGTTGACTCCCTCTTCTTTGGGGCAGCCCTTTAGACACTGGAACACTGCTACTCCAAATGCCAATCTTATAAGAAAGTTTGACTGACTCTTGCCACCCAGCTACGCCGACCCTTAGCACTGATCAAAAGGTTACAGAAGAGTAAGAAAATTTGGGAGTTATCTGGAGCTCTTCCTCTCTGCAAAAACAAGTATGGAAGATGCAGTTTTATTATACATAAATTACCCAACTGATGTTTATCAGAGGATGTTTCCCTTTTCCTTCTCTTATCTTCCTTTCCTTTCCCTTCGCTTTCCTTTTTATCTTCCTTTCCTTTTTCTTTTTCCCAAACATCCAGAGAATATTCCACTATAAATTCTTTCATGTAGGAAGTTGGGGTGCCTTTTAAGAGTGGCTTTTGGGGGACGGTGTCAAAAACCAAAATTGACTTAATTTATCTTTATGTTTCTATTAAAGTAAGATTTATTCCTTATATTTGTCAATCTTCCTCTTGGTCAACAAAACTATAACCTAGTGCAATGTTTTCTCAACCTTGAGAACATGAAAATATTTAAACTTCAGCTCCCAGAATTCCCCATCCAACATGGCTAGTTGGAGAATTTTGGTGCTGAATTCACAGATCTTAAAATTCAGATTCAGAAAGACTAAAACCAAGAGTGAAACTTTTGGTGGTTGGCATGGGGAGGCCCCCTTTGGCATCAGATTAGGAGGAGAATCTTTCTGCTTATTGTTAACTGTTTTATCTACAAGGAAAACAACAACGAAACTTTCGCCACACTTTCAAGATTAGTAAAAGATTGCTCTTCCTGACTTCCTAACATATAGTCACTCTCATCCATGCCACAATAGTTTCAAGATGTCATAAAAAGTGTTCCTGATTGCATCATAGGGGGGGATAAATACATTCCTCCCTCTTGGAAGAAAGCATTTGTTTAATGGACTTCTTTTATGTCGCAATAAATTGAATAAATGTGCATGGGTCACATGGGTAGAGTTTTTTTTCCCATAAAATTAGCTCTATGCCAGAGTGCCCATGCAAGGGAAGAGGAAGTTACACGTTTGAAAAGTTGATGTTTGAGTTTGGACATTTAGACATGTTCCTATCTGAGGCTTGTTTGGAGATAAATTGTTCTCTGATTGACCAACAAATGAAGGGGTGTGTTGATCCTCCCCTGTTATTGTTGAGTGGGAAGAATCATTCACACACCATAATATTCTATCCTGTTTTTTCTAAAGGAATACAGAATAACAGAGTAGGAAGGGGCCTTGTCGGTCATCTAGTCCACCCCCCCCCCCAAAAAAAAGCAGGAGNCCCCCCCCCCCCCCCAAAAAAAAAGCAGGAGACTCTGCACCATTTCTGACAGAGGCACTCCAGTCTCTTCTTGAAAGCTTCCGGTGATGAAGCTCCCACAATGTCTGAAGGCAAGATGTTCCATTGGTTTATTGTTCTCACTGTCAAAAAATTTCTCCTTATTTCTAGATTGAATCTCTCCTTGGTCAGCTTCCATCCATTAATCCCTGTCTGGCCTTCAGGTCCCTTGGAAAATAGTTTGACCCCCTATTCTCTGTGGCAGCTCAACAAATATGAGAATACTGTTATCATGTCTCCCCTGGTCCTTCTCTTGACTAGACTAGCCATGCCCAGTTCCTGCAACTGTTCTTCATATGTTTTAGCCTCCACTCCCCTAATCATCTGTGCTCTTTTTTGTGCTCTTTCTAGAGTCTCAACATCATTTTTATAGTGTGATGACCACAACTGAACGCAGTATTCTAGGTATGGTCTTACTAAGGCTTTATACAGTGGTATTAGTATCTCATATGAGCTTGATTGAATCCCTCTGTCAATGCAATTTAGGACTGCATTGGCTTTTTTGACTGCCACCACACACTCTTGGTTCATATTTAATTGGTTGTCCACTAAGGCTCCAAGATCCCTGATGGAATCACAGTTCCTGCTTTTAACCCTGATGGATGCAGACTGATGGATACTGTCCAGCACAGACAACTAACCTCAGTATGATTTGCATGTAATTTCTCCTGGAATGAAAAAAGAATGAATTCAAATATCCTTGGCTTTCTGGATATTGTTGGCTTTCTCCCAACTTCACTTCCACTTTTGAATCATGGGCTAATGAATGGACACTTTACTTTTTATACTGTACTTAAGCCTGGCTGATTAGAGAAGTCATTTGTGAGTCACGCACGGCCAGATTTTTTCCACCATAGAATTTAATATCTGGGGAAAATATCCAAGTTTCTTGTGAGCAAATCCAACCCAGGGAGCAAATGTAATGCTCATGATGTCGATCCATTAAAACTCAGCTTGAAGTCCATCCACTCTTGGTAATGAAAGCTCACTAGTTAGTTGTGGAAATAATTAGAGGAAGGAGTGCTACGTACATCATCCTGAGCTTCTGGAGGATTGATGGAATATAAATCTAATCAAGAAATATAATAAAATATATTTATAAAATATAAAGAAGTATTTGTTGAGCTGTGGCTGTGCAGGACTTCTTTGGTCTCCCCAACAACAATCCTATGAGGTAGGCTAGAGAGAGAGAGAGAGACCCATTGACTCAGAGCTGATGGTGGTTTTCCTGGGCAGCCATTTGTCCAGAATTGTATGGGGTACCCTGTTTGGGCAAGAGGGTTGGACTAGAAGACCTCCAAGGTCCTTTCTAACTCTGTTATTATTTTGTATTTATTCTATTCTAAAATAAATGGTGTGAGGAGATGTTCCATTCAGAATACTTGTAATTCATGAATCAATTAATCAACATTCACAGATGAAAAGCTCAATAATAATATATCTAAAACAAATAAAGTAAATAGGAGTTGATTAAAAATAGATATGAGAGACATAGAGGAAAAGGAAGAGAACAGTTAGACTTCATAAACTAATGTAGGAAATGGATCAATCTTGTTAGACCTGACATCTTCTGGATTACAGGTAATCTCTTAATAGGAAAAGCACAATTTTCAGGAAATTCAATTTTCAGGAAAAGCACAATGGGATCAAAATGAGCTTCTGCTGATAATAGGGGAGATTAGTAGGAATGGTATGGGGACAGCTCAGAAGAACGTGTGGTTGATGCCATCTTCATAACTGAAGATATGCAGAAGTGTTCTTGGTAATGAGTGTTGATCCATCTCCCTTCCATTACTTTTTTTTTGGGGGGGGGGGGTTGGGCATCAAAATGTCACCAAAGGAATTACCTTGTGTGTCTCTGAAGCTCAGCAGTGGTGTGGTAAAGTACAGCCTGCATGCCATTTGCGCAAATGGAGCAGTATTGCATGTGCACACTCCCTCTCCTCCCTCCCACTGGACAAGAAAACTCCCCTCCACCACATGGACCAGAAAGGTTGGGGAACTCTGTCTTAAGATAAAAAAACAGGGGCCATTTTGTTTGCCCTGTTATGGCCACCATCTTGATTTCTTGGTCCATATCTTGCAGACACGTTAGGTACATCTCCTGCATTGTTTCTTATGTCATGTAGCACGGACAGTGACCCAAATGTGCACTCTATGATACTGTATGTTCCAACATCCCCTGCTAAACACAGAGAATCTGACAGATGCACAGGATTCTTGGCTGGCCAGCCAACCCATGTGGAAAGTATTTCTTGAAGGTAGACATCTTGACAATCACCGTCCAAGGAGAAAGGATCATGTCACAAAACTTTTTGCTTCATCTAATTTCCCAGGGCTGCAAAGAAGGTTAAATGAGGTAAGGCTGATAGATCATATTCTACATGTAACAATAACACACAATCATAACTTCTAAACTCGCTCGTTATGTTTACTGCTTTCCTGAAGCACTGCTTTTTTTAATGTTCCATTTCTTGTGGTTCAAGCATGCACACAAGGATCTGATTGTTACGCTTTCCTTATTTTAAAGATTATGCAAGTCACCTTTAATTCCACCGTTTCTACTGAGGTCAGTCAGGTAGCCATGATTTTGCTCTCAAAAAATAAGAGTTTGATTGTGCATGTGAAGTGCAGACTCTGGGTGTTTACTTGTCGTAGCTGAATCATATTGCACATAAACAGTATTTAATAGCAATAGCAATAGCACTTAGAGTTATATACCACTTCACAGTGCTTTTACAGCCCTCTCTAAGAGGTTTACTGAGCCAGCCTATTGCCCCCAACAATCTGGGTCCTCATTTTACCCACCTCGGAAGGATGGAAGTCAGCATGATGAGATTCAATCTACCAAATTGCAGTCAGTCAGCAGAAATTCCCACCACTGAACTGGTCATAAATGCCAGCTGGTTGCCAAGCATCTGAAATGCAGTCATGTGACAACCAAGGGGTGGTGCAACGTTTTCTGATAACTTCAATCATTTGTTTGCACCCACAATCTTGATGTTTGCGACCCTTTCCTGCAGATGTCCCTGCCTACAATGATCACCGGGTTCACCCGTTGTACCATACACATGCTTTATTTGGTCAGCATAATCCAGGCACAATGCTTTATCATATGTGGTTCATGATGTCCTGTGTAAGATGAACTCATCCAGTTTGGGGTAATTAACACTCATGATTTACCATCGATATGTAAATCCGGTTTCTTACAGGTTTGTAAGAAGTTTGGGGTAATTAACACTCATGATTTACCATCGATATGTAAATCTGGTTTCTTACAGGTTTTATATATGTAAAAATGAGGTCTATGCCTTAGGATGCTTCCTCTTCTGAAAACCAAGTGGCAGAAAAATAAATGATACGGCAACAACAAGTGAATGAATGCTTGAATATTCAGAGAAGTTGACTATCAACTAGTAGCAGACATATAAATATAATAAGCTAACAAGAAAGATAGACAAGTCCTTGAATAATGCCTCAAGGTTTATTTTTTGCTCCATTTTTAAAAAAATTCTGAAATTATATGTTCAAGGCCGATCATTCCTCAAGGCCCTTAAGAAAAGGCAAATTATTTACTGGATAAGGGCAAGACTGGTGAGATTTATGTTTGCGCAAGAGCCTAGTGGTTTAGGCACTAGACTAGAAATCAGGAAACTGAGTTCAAATCCTGCCTTAGCCATGAAAGCCAACCAATCAATCCATCAATCAATTTCCTTTCACTTGCGTAACTCCATATTGCCAAATAGAGCCTAAACCTCATGTTGCTATTCACATTTCTTCCAACCATGCTACTAGTGGTTAAAAAGTGGTCCAAACAAAGATGTCCTTGGTTTGGAATTACACAGCAAGAAAAGATGGCTGCTTATATAAGACTGCTTGAGAGATAAACACCTTCTCTCTCCCCCACTCCACCCTGGAAGTCTAGTTGTCATAATTAAAGACACACTGTTCCCCTCATCCACCCCTGACCCAGATTTGATTGATCTGCTGACTGGCAGAGTTACAGCAACAGCTGGCAGGCACACTGTGCCCGAAATGTTATGTTCTCCTCCAAGCAAAATGCTTAAGGTTGTAAATATAAAATCTCTGAATTGTGTGTCTTATTGAGGGCTGGGAGGGAAGCAGTAAGGTGCAATTGAATACCTGAGGGAAATGAGGAGTTTTGGAAAGCTAACTAGTGTTCAATTATTCAGATGATTAGCAAGAGAAGGTGCTGTATTTTTGGAGAAAAAAAAATGACACATCTATGGAGATAATCAATCATCCAGGTCATGGTTGTCCCCAACATCCTTTATTACCAAAAGGCTTTTCTTGTTTTGTTTTGTTTTTCCCTTTGGAAATATTTTGCTTGTCATCCAAGAAGCTTCTTCAGTTCTAACTCAATAAGAAATTGGATGAGAAGCGAAATGTCTTCAAAGAAAAAAAACAACAACAACCAAGAAAGTCCAGTTGCCTTTTTGGAAAATGCACCACTGGAACAGAAGAAATAATGGTTTTCAAAAGAAGAGTCATAAGTCACTAGGATCCTGGGTAGGAGAGTTAAATGTGTCAAAAATAAATAAATGGCAGATGCAATTATGTGGATGCTCCATCACTGGAAGTTTTTAACAAAAGATTGAACAACCATTTGTCTTGAATCGTACAGGAGTGTGATGGCGAACCTATGGCATTTGTGCTGGCAGGCGAGCCGCAGACAAACTTACCTCACTGCGCATGCGCTTACCTTACAGCTGACTTTTTTTGTTGGTTGGTTGGTTTGAGGCCTTCTTTGGCCTCCTAGAGGCTTTGAAAAAGCCTCTGCAAGGCTTCTCCGCCTGAATTATAGGCCCATTTTGTCACTTCCTGTAATACCGGAAGTGACGAAATGGGCCTATAATTCAACCTGAAAGGCTTACAGAGGCTTTTTCCAAGCCTCTGGGAGGCTGAAAAAGGCATCAAACCAGCCAAAAAATCACCTGTGAGGCGCAGTGCAGGTCAGGGGGTGGCAGAAGGGGATGAATTCACGTGCATGTGCAGGGGGCATGGGGGGGGCGTGCATTGCATTCTGGGTGCTGGCATGCAAGTGCAGGCGCGCTGACGCACTTGCAATTTTTGGCATAGGAGCCCAAAAAGGTTAGCCATCACTGGTATAGGATCTATTGCTTGAGCAGGCAGTTGGATTAGAATACTTCCAAGGTCCCTTCCAACTCTATTATACTGTATCTTGCAATTATCTCTATTTGCCTGCCTGCCAGGCATTTCTTTCTAGTCCAGGCACTTTCATGTTATGAAAGGCTGAGTTACTTAGGTTGCTTAATTATTTGCTGCATAATAAATAAATCTGTGTTTCCCCCGCAGGAAGATTATGAAGTTTCACCAAAAGGTGTTTGCTTTATGGTTAATCCGATAGCCATAGGATAAAAGCTTTAGGAGCTGCTGGAAAGAGAACAGAAATCAGGATGACTTCCGGTTTGAGCTTCTTCAGTGACAGACCGAAACCTCGTCTTTGCGAGGCTTCGATCCATGCTTGTCGGTGGAGCGCCCCGAGCCGGCTGGTTTCGGGGCTAAGCCACCCTGTAGAGGTGGTGAAGAGGGGGGAGACTGCCAGCAG
>BHFT01049969.1:0-11117 GCA_004320025.1 Laticauda laticaudata | reverse complement strand
TCCATGTATTCATAACTATGTTTTTACTTATACCTATTATCTTGTAAGCAATTGACAAACCAAATAAATAAATAAAGGGTGATTTCCTTCCCTGTATTCAACATTTAGCACATGTTTTGTGTTTCATGCTTGAAAGGTCTTGATGAAACCCTAACCCTAATACATCGAGAAGCAAGCTCATTTCATACCACCATGCTGAATCAATATTTATGATGGGAAATCATGGTATTACTTGAGCTCCTAAGTCAGTATCAAGTGAGTTATGCCTTTTGGTATTCTTTTCATATTTGATAACTTCTCCAACCTTCATAGAAGCAGTTATTAAGAGTGATTTATCAACTGTACATTACATCAAATTATAATTAGCAAAAGCCATGCTTTTCCAGTTTACTTTAATATATAGCTTCTGCTTTGAAGTTAACTGAGAGATGTTACACTAAACTAGTCTCTCCTTAATCATGGTGTAGTGTCTGAACTCTGCTATGCATAGCCTTGATAATAATTGTATTATGTCTGCCATATAAGGGCCATATACATAAATTGAATAGATTTTTATTTCCCACATCTATCAAAATATGTGCATATTTATAATCATTGTTCCATATATTCAAGAGTTTCAGTTGCTGCATGGGGATCATTTTCTTTACATAGGATGCTTTTAAACATGGTCACATTTAAGTTTGAGAAATGAATGAAATGAATGAATTTACATCTGTTCATACAGTTCCAACAACTGGAATTCAATGTTACTGCTGCCTAATGCCTTGTTCTTAGCTATGTTCAGATCTCCTGAATGCAGGAAAAGTTGAAGCTGTGGAGGGGCAGGTAAACCATACAACCATGAGATGGTTTTATGATGTGGCTTAAGTAAATGGAAGAAGAGCTAGGATTACATATAAAGTGTCAGCCTTCAAGATTTTCAGCCTTCAAGACTTTCTCCCTTTGCTTTGCATCTTTCAGCTGTCCTAAGTAATGGGGGGAGGAAGGGGGAAAGTTGTGGGAAGTGAGCTGGAGGTGTTACAAAGTGGAACTGTAAAAACTGGGGGGGGGGGGNTGATGACATTCACAACTTTTAATTGGAAGAACTATTTGAACTACTGGGGGTGGGAACATTGCCATTACTTTGTATATGTGATTTACGCGCCCATTTTCTCAGATTCAGAATTATTTTGTTGCTACCACTTGACTTCCAGTAAAATATATCTTTTCTCTCATTAAAAGAGTCTAAGTATTTCTTTCTTGGATTTTGAATGGAGCACCAGCTGACATAAAGTCACTCAAGGCAAGAGCTCCATTTGTCTGTAGATTAAGTATCACAACAAAATATAATTAGGAAGAATAATGGGGAACTTCTGGGAATATTTAAATTTACTTTTCAGAGAATATCACAGTTATAATTTAATGGAATCTATCTAAAAAAGAGTGTGAAGCATTCAATTAAATCATAACAGATTTTCACAACTGATAAATCCCACTAAACAAATAAAATATTAAAAGCGTTTATTAACTTAATTTGGATACATCATTGGTGATGTCTATAGGGGATGGGCAAAAAAATCAAGATTATGGCTGTGACTGAGATCAAAGCTAAGTCTTGGAGTTTCAACTCACTATTGTAAGTGCCATTTGTTCATATCTCACAAACACACTGATTCATTGTGCTGATTTTGGTTCACCTCATAAGCCTCCCTTTCCCACTTTGTACAAAGAGTTTATAAACTAAAAAAATGTTTTCTCTTGCCTCTTCATTTAGAGTTCACTATTATGTTGCATACAATATCAGCTCATGATAGCTTTATTTGTGTCCTAAGCCTTTCTTTTTATGCCTTTGTAAGATTATTTTTTTAAAAAACATTTTAATTTCTTTTCATAGTTCTCTACTATTATTTCTTTTTGTAATAACATTTCATTCATTTTCCAGTTTCCTTTTAAAAATGAAACTCACTGGATCATGGACTGAAAAAGTCTTTGGTGGCATCTCTACTTCATGAACATGTGTAGCCAGTTTCTTCAAAATCCAAATCATGTCTACTTGAAAAAGATCTGTGCCTTTCCAACAAATAAGTATATGCTTTTGAATTCGCACTTTTGTATCTCAATAGAGTTGTAAATTGTCCATCAATTAAAAAAAATCTTTCAGTAATTTACCTTGTGTAGTCTTAATATTTTTCTCAGAATTCTATTTTCTTTTAAGAAAATTATTCCATTTTAGTCTGATATCAGATACCAATTTTCATTGGAAAAGTTAATTACCTGATTTTTAGGATTCTTGAGCTCACCAGTATGCGGTTTTTTTTAATAGATAAATGATAAATAGATAGAAAGATAATAGATTAAAAAATAGGCAACCCTGTCTAGAAGGATTTCAGTGTAGCATAATAATCAGTTGACACAATGAATAAAAAAGCAATATATACTGGATAGATGGATAGATTTTATATACATGTTTTTTTAAGCTTTCGTGGGTACTTACATGTGTGCTGTTTAACTTCCTTCGGGTATTATCCCACATCATTGTAGTTCTGTTAAAGTTGTAGCAACGTTTCAGCGATCTCACATCGCCATTATCGGCTTCTGTATGGATGTGTGTCTTAACAGTTCCTGTTTCAAATTTGAGGCTCGGCCATTCTGATAATGGCTGATGAGCCCTGGGTCTGTGTTTCAATTGCGATTGGCAGTTTGATTGATTGTGTGTCTTCTGCGTTTCTTCTGTCTGTTCTTTGTTGCTTTGATGGCTGGCAACACTCTGCTCCTGCCACTGGAGGCTTTCAGTGCAGCTTGGCTTCTGTGAAAGGAGGTTGCTCTTTATTAGCAGCTGCTATTCATTTAGGCAAAGCCTGGGTTTTCACATGGGTCCTGGTGCGGGGGTGTTCTGATATTGAGCTCTCAGAGGTGAGTCTGTGTGTGCCCAGTGTGTTCGCTGGCTTGTGTAATGTGTGGAGATCTTTCTATTTGAGAGTGCAGGCTTCCAAATGATTGACAGTATGGTGGATCATCTCTTCTATTCATGCTTTCAGGTCTTTTTTTCAATCTCTATGGCTTTTTTATATACATATACATACATATACTACATAATATATATAGATAGATATAGATATACATACATACATAATTATACATATATATATACATATACATATGTATCTATAACCTTTACCAACATGTTAAGTGCCCAACCAAGGGAAAAAACATACGTCATGCATATGTATTCAAATATTAAGCATGCTTTTATACGAGCAAAAACCTCTTCCCCACTATAGGACAACCAGATCATTCGCCTGCTTTTACTTACCAGCTTACACTTGCCCTATGAAGAGAACAAAACCAGCAGTCAAAACTCTTAGATGCTTGCCTTGAAAATGCCCTCTTCCCCAGCTTCAAGATTGTTTTGCCCACACAGATTCGAGCATCTTCAAATACACAGGATTAGAGTATACACAGAGCTGTACTTTTCTACATGAAGACCTGTGTAGAAAAATGTCACTGTGAACAAACGCATATTGGACCTTCCCAAACAGGAAACCCTGGATTGACTAGCGAATCCGCGACCTTGATCAGGCCTGTGACCTGGCTTTAAGGCAGGTGACGCCTCACAGTACAGCACCCAGAGTGATCTGAGAAAGGGGCATCAAACATGCTTAGGAGATGTATAGGAGGAAGATCGAGGGCCACTTTACTGACCCAAGCAGATTGGAGAGGGATACAGACCCTGAACTCTAAATAAAGGCCAGGCCTAACAAACAGTGAGAGCAGCTAGCACTCTGGCAGAGGAGCTAACAGCTTTTTCGCATTCTTTGAGACCACCAAGAACCTGGACTTACTGCTCACGAGGACACGCGCTGCACCTCTTTCTCTTCAGGTGCATGAGGTGAGAAAATTACATGAGAGCAGTAAATCCCAGGAAAGCTGCAGGGCCTGATGCATGCTCCTGGCTGCAGGTAGTTACAGAGCTTGTACTGACCAGTTGGCAAAAATACTTTCAGAGCTGTTCAATCTATCTTTAACACATGCCATCATCCCACAATGCCTGAAGGCTGCAACCATTCCCCGTTCCCAAAAAAACAAATATAAAACACTCTCAAGACTATAGGCCATAGTGTTAACAAGCTCCATTATGAAGGTTTTTGAGTGACTAGTTTCACAGCACATCAGAGACTGCTCCCGCCCTCTTGGTCAACATCAGTTTGCTTATAGAGCAAACAGATCTACAGAGGATGCTGTGGCCATCACACTTCATAGAGTGCTGAGTCATCTGGAGAACAGAGCTATGTGAGGATGCTCGTTTGTGGACTACAGCTCTGCATTTAACACTATCATCCCAGATATACTAGTAACAAACTATCACAAACATCTGTGAAAAGATGTGAATCTCAATATCCCATTCAGACGTATAATAACATATTACAATACAATCCATCTCTTGTGTATTATACTCGGTGAAGCGTTACCAGTCAGTGTTGGCATGTTATTTTTGTATTATATTGTAGATATTGTACTCTCAAATTGCAAATGGAGATGTGGGCGTACTCTATTTTTTTTTTCTCATTTTTTAAAGGAGCCCTGTACATGCGCCCAACGGATGCAAAACGTTTGTAAAAAAGGACACAGCGGGACGAGAAAAAATGTTCCATCCATTGTTGTCCGCTCTCCATAACCAGAAGCTGATAAACACGGAAAGGAAGGATGGGGAGGACGCAGACGCGGATGGAAAGCGGATGTGGAACGGAGCATCCTTTTGCATCCCTAGGCATCCTCTAGACATCCTTAATATCTGAGATAGCGTCCCCTCTGCGAACGTTTTTTCCATTTTTAAATGCTTTCTTTGCGTGCTGCATCCGCTTTCATCCTTCTCCGTCCTGATGCTACTAACGCTGCACGTTCCGTTCTGCATCCGTTCCGCTTCCTCCCTGCGTCCATTTACCGCTGGAGCAGATTTGAGTTGCCGCGGATGCACAGCGGAAGCCTAGCGGATATATACGGATGCAGAACGGATGCAGAACGGATGTCCCCCGTATGCCTAGCAGATGCAGAACGGACGTGTTTTGATACATTTTCCGCTCAAAAGTTTTGAGCAGCTCAAAACCTTTTGAGGCAGTGAAATGTCAATAGACGGGATGCTGGACGGATAGAGAGAAGCAAAACGGGGAGGCAGTGAGGTACATGAACGGAAGCATTGCGGTTTAACCAACGGATGGTAAGTGTTTTTCTCCGTTTTACATCCTCTTTCCATCCGTTGCTGCAGTGTGACAGGGGCTTAAGTGCTTTGGTTTTATTGTATTGTGAACAGTTGCTGGGGTACATCCATAGTTTCGTTGTACTTGTACAATAACAATAAAGTTCTTCAAATTCAAATACACCCACATACACCCACATAAATTCATACATATACATACGTATAAGCTTTTTGTCTGTCTGTTTGTCTGTCTGTCTGTCTGTCTGTCTATCTATCATCTATCTATCTATCTATCTATCTATATTGCCTTTTTATTCATTGGGTCAACTGATTACTATGCTATACTTGAAATCCTTTCAGACAGGGTTGTCTTTTTCATTAATTGAAAAAATGAATAAATGGCACAAAATGTTGCCTCCAAATGGCTGGTATCCTAAATGCAGTTTTTAATAAAGGAATTTATGATCAAAGATGAATGTGCCTGCATGTTTGCCTGGGCAACTATGAATGGAATATATGAATTAGCACACTTCCACAGCTGTCAACTAGGAAGGACTGTGAAGTTAAATATTTTGAAGCATCACTGTACATTTCAGCTATTGAGTGCATTCTGAGCATTGATTTCAGGTCGGTTTTAAATCAGATGGGTTTTAAAATATCTAATTTATTGCTTCAAATTAGCTGATCCAACATTTCTTTTCTTACTTTTCTGATGAATGAAATATGTTGGGTGAGATGCAACCTTTGAAGTTATGTTTGTTTTAAAATTTGTTTGTAGCAAAGCTGAGTGCATTCCCCATATATAAGGAACAAACATAGAGAACTTGGAATAAGTTTTCTTAATGAGGAGCGCTATTTCTTTAAAAAAACAAGTATCTCCCATCTTTTTCAGATAGGATCCTTAATTTAAATTGCTGAATAAAAAATAAATGCTAGTTCCCTCAGCTTTGAATTTATTTCACTACATCATTCTGAAACCGGAGAAAGAATGCAGTTTGTAGGTTTCCTGTCGATTTACAGTTTTAAAAGCCCTAAATCAGATGCAAACAAACATTTTAATTGTCCAGAAATAAGTACAATTGGTTGCAGTGGAAATATATTGAATGAAGATTATTATTTATTGGTCCCATCTCCAGACTGACCTGCTGTATTTGGTGAATCTAATTTATTATAAGAAGTCGCCTTTTATTCCAAAAGTGAGGCATAAGATTGCAACCTTACAACTATCCATGTAGCTATGTTTACTTTATAGTAATTGGATACTTTGGCAGCAGAATTTGTCACACTCAAATCAACCTTAAACATACAGTTTACACTGCTGCGTACAGGAATAGGAGGCAAAATATTAAAATCACATTCTTTCAGGCCAAAGATTTGGTTCGGTCAAAACGTGAGTGTGACAGTCTTTCTGATACCCAGTCTTCTTTCTTTAACACCTTTCCATTTTTTATCATTATGGCATTTGATCTCCAGTGCAGCAAGTTGCCAGGGAAGAAATATATGAATTCAGTACTGAAAACTCAGTTTTGAAGGTAAGCCAATAGCTTTAAGCTTTGGCTTGCCATTTATGGTGTAGAAATGGAAATTTATGACAATATTTTTTGATAATCCAAGGAATTCTTGCCTTGCAACAGTTCATTTAGTGACTGTTCAAAGTTGCCACGGCACTGAAAGAAAGTGACTTATGACCATTTTTCACACTTATGACCATTGCAGCTTCCCCATGGTCACGTGATCAAAATTCAGGTGCTTGGCTCATATTTATGATGGTTGCAGTGCTTTCTTTTGTGACCTTCTGACAAGCAAAGCCAGATTCACTTAACAATCTTGTTACTAACTTAACAACTGCAGTGATTCACTTAAGCCCATGTCACACTGCACCAACACATGGAAAGAGGATGTAAAATGGAGAGAAACACTTGCCATTGGTTAACGCGATGCTTCCGTTCTTTACTCACTGCGTCCGTTTTTCAACCTCTCTATCCGTCCAGCATCCGTCGACTGAGATTCCATCTGCTCAAAAAGTTTTCAGCTGCTCAAAACTTTTTGAGCAGAAAATGTATCCAATGCATCTGTTCTGCATCCGCAACGCATATACGGGGAACATCCGTTCTACATCCCATCGAGTCATCCGTTACGCGTCCAGCTAATATCCGCTAGAGCATCCGTGCGCATCCCCGCAACTCTCACGCGGAAAATGACACAGGAAGAAAGTTGGAAAGCGGAGCAGCTCGCATACAAAGCATTAAAATGGAAACAAAACGTTCACAGAGAGGACGTACTCGGCATATTTCATAGGATAGTCTGCAGGATGTCTAGAGATGCAAAAAGGACCACCGAGCCGGAAACCCTCTATTTCCTATTAAAAAGGGGAGCTACAAAATTAAAGAAAAACAAGGAACTGATACTAAAGAAACGGGGAAAAGAAAATAAAGAAAAGATAGCTTCGATATAAGAAAAGAGAGTTCTACTACAAAAGACAATAAAAAGAAGGTAAACAAATAAAAAAGAGGAAGCAAACAAGAAGAAAAGAGAAAGAGAGAATAAGTAGAGAAGAAAGAAGAAGAAAGAGATTCGGAACAGGAGAGAATGAGAGAGAGAGAAAGAGAGACGAGAAGAGACAGGAGAAGGAAGAAGGAAAGGGGCGGGAGGAAGAGGGAAATCACCTGGATCTCCACTTTCAGGTCCAGCAGCCCTGCGTGTGCGACCTCTGCAGCCTTTTCATCTTGCTCGTGTCCACATGCATCCATCATCGTCCACTATGATTGATCATCACAAATCCATTATTCGTAGCCACTCATCATCTACAAAAGTGCGAAGTCCATCACAGCTCTTTCACTGTCTTACGGAATAAAAGGAGGCCGCCAAGAAGGATCGGTGTGAAGATAATTGTGCCATGCAGAGAGACAGCACGTATCCGGACGCTTTCATAACAAGCTGATGTGGAGCTGAGAACGAGACCCTTGTCATTTCCAAACTTCATG
The DNA here is from genome assembly GCA_004320025.1 of Laticauda laticaudata. NCBI lineage: Eukaryota > Metazoa > Chordata > Lepidosauria > Squamata > Elapidae > Laticauda > Laticauda laticaudata. Next base: position 2,960 of record BHFT01049969.1, on the reverse strand, counting down.
AGGATGCCTCAGCCCATGTTTGACGAATGGTTGATGCAGGCGGTGACACCCAGGTTGGCCAGCAGAACAACCACTTCCAGCCCAGCCCTGGGACCCTGGGCTCTAAGTGCACTCTGACTCTGTCGTCCACTTGGCCTCAGGGACCAACTGGTACAGGAGCATGCAAGTACGGCTGGACGCGGATGCCATCACCATCCGCAATTGTGGTCAAGAAAGTGGTGCAGGCCATCATCGAAGCCAATACAAGGAGGACGGTCCGGTCCAGTGCCCCTCCACTGAAGGAACGCTGGAAAGAAAGTTTGCGAGCAGTTTGGTATCGAACTGACCGTTCCCCACACCGGCTGAGTCATCAGACTGCGCAAGCGCGATCGGGGCGCTCGGCACAGAGCTGTCTCAGCAAGGAGGTGTGTCATGGGTACATTATTCAACTACAAGGCCTTCATTCCAGCATCATCCTCTCCTGCGATGTCAGTAACTACCCCGATGCGTACATCAGTACTAGTGAGACAGATAATGACTCGCTTCATAGCGCTACAGCATCACTCTCAGATGCCCAGCGTATACAATGCCAGTCACCTTCAAGAGGGCGCTGAACGCACCTCATCAATGGGCTTTCCCAGATCCCAGACCTCCCCATGCATACCGACACACAGATGTGGCCCATACTCATCATGGGGAGCACGACCTTCTCCCTCCAAACACCTGAAGCCTCGACGTGCGGGGGAGCCCTACCACCTCCAGATGCCTCAGCCCGTTGAAGAGAGCATCTTCAACGTACAGGCTTGTAGCAGACGCAGAGGCGTGGTGGAGAACGCCTTTGGCAATCCTGGCCAAAGGTTCCAGATGGTATTTTCCCACCACACTGCAGCATCGCCAGAACCGTGAGGAGGAAATCTGTGGAAAGCTTGCCTTGCATACCTGCACAATCCCAGCCACCTCCGCTACCCAATGTTGCAGGAACAGTCCCGTGCGACCTCCAACAAGGCAATGGGGACATGGAACTGGTGAAATGGAGGCAAAAAAAAAAAAAAAAAAAAAAAAAAAAAAAAAAAAAAAAAAAAAAAAAAAAAAAAAAAAAAAAAAAAAAAAAAAAAAAAAACAAAAAAAAAAAAAAAAAAAAAAAAACCAAAAAAAAAAAAAAAAAAAAAGAAAAAACAAAAAAAAAAAAAAAGTTAAAAAAAAAAAAAAAAAAAAAAAAAAAAAAAAAAAAAAAAAAAAAAAAAAAAAAAAACAAAAAAAAAAAAAAAAAAAAAAAAAAAAAAAAAAAAAAAAAAAAAAAAAAAAAAAAAAAAAAAAAAAAAAAAAAAAAACAAAAAAAAAAAAAAAAAACAAAGCCAAAAAAAAAAAAAAAAACAAAAAAAAAAAAAAAAAAAAAAAAAAAAAAAAAAAAAAAAAAAAAAACAAAAAAAAAAAAAAAAAAAAAAAAAAAAAAAAAAAAAAAAAAAACCAAAAAAAAAAAAAAAAACAAAAAAAAAAAAAAACACAAAAAAAAAAAAAAAAAAACTAAAAAAAAAAACCAAAAAAAATGGCACGAACCTGATAGAACTGTGGATGTCGGAAGGCTCCCGACACAGAGCTTCACTGAAGGGAAGAAGCAGCACAACCTCTGAACACTGTGCAACTCCCCACTGGAGCAGTGGAAGTGGTGAAGCCAGGGATGAGAGATGCTTAATGGATGCTTCCTTCACCTGTCTCATCACACTTGATGAGATTGTGCCATGCATGTTGAAGTGGCATACCAATGAAAACAGAGGATTTAATAAAGAGGTTGTGTTGTATGTTGTCAAATGTGTGGATCTTGATTAATTGTTATTGATAATAAAGGGCCGAAGGTGTGCATCTGGGAGGGATGACCATATAGTCCCACTATGCTTGCACTGAGAGGTTTATCTATCCCACAGCTATTACCATCCCAAGATCCCTGGCCCATCGCCACAAGGTATCCCTGCCATCAACAGCTATTACCCATTCGCAAAGGTATCCCTGCCAGCTCAACAGCTATTACCCATCCCACAAGTGATCCCTGCCATCCACAGCTATTACCATCCGAAAAGGTATCCCTGCCAGTCCCACTGCTATCCTAACCCAGCTCCCACAAGGGCCATATTTTTTGGGCCCCATAAAGGGGGGGGGGGCCTTTTTAAACCATTGTCTAAAAGTTTTCACCAAGACTTATTACAAAATATGAATGAAGCAAGTGTTGAAGGGAAAGATAATCTTTGTGTGACAAGCTGAAAAGAACAACTACCGCCCAACAAGGTCTTCAAGCAAAGATAAAGGTCAGCAGTAGCTACCCCCGTCTCGTAGGACACTCATTCTTGGTACTCTGAAGGTTCGCCCAGTCTTAGATTGAGGCAGGTGCTGTGGAGGGAGCTGCTGCTGGAGTGCTGCGTCTGAGGCGTACATGGGGATGCCTGGCCCAATAGGACAACAGGGATGTCGTTGTGGAGGAAGCTCTCAGAGAGCTGCGCTCAGACCTGTGATGTTGAGACCCCTTCCTCCAGTGACATGGGTGTCAGCCCCAATACCGAATGACAGAACTGTTTGAGGCCGGAGTTGGCTGTGGGTGGAGGAAGGAGCTGGTAGAAAATGGGATGTCTGCGTCTAGCAGCCTGAGACGAGGGTGAGGTATTGGGTGGCATCTGGTGGGCAGTCGGTTAGCAATCTGTGCGATGTGGCATGGATCAGTGGCATCGGTTGGCATCAGTGACATATGATGACACTGGTGGCGTACGATAATACTGTGCTGACTATGAAGAGCTTGCCTGTGGTGCTGGAAGTCCTGGTAGCCTTAGCCTTTGGTATGTGAGGGCCTGTGGAAAGCCTTGAAGGGGCAGTGACTACCTGCGGGGCGGGGCGGCGCGGGGGGGCGGCGGCCCGCCTGGAGGAGCAGGCTGGACTGGGTTGGAAGCAGGTACAGCTGGGTCTGGAGGGTTAGTGAAAGAAAGACCGTGATCCTA
>BHFT01049964.1:0-19600 GCA_004320025.1 Laticauda laticaudata | reverse complement strand
TGTCTCTCGTCGCAGCTGACAACACTATGCACGTCATGCAAAGTAAGGGACTACTCTTTTATTCCCCTGTATAAACTGCTCCATTAGGCTTTGGAACACCCTGGGCATACACTGACCTCCAAATTGCAGCCTTTTGCAATTTGAAGGCTCTCTATGAGTCATGATGCATTTGCACCTCTGCTGTCTCGGGGTCGACTGGTAAATTGTTTGGTAATGCTTGGCAAGGTTGAGCTTTTTTGCGAAAACCTTAGCCTCTCCCCATGAGTGTAGAGGGTTGCACTACAGACAGATACGCGCTTTGTTTGTAGTGCATGGTTTAGGGCAGCCCTTGTAGACCCATCCAGGTTTTAACTGGGTCACAATTGGGGTCTCCCATTTGGCATGGTCAAATTGCTTCTAAAATACCTTGTGCTAATTAGTTTGTTAAATTCCTTCATCAATCTTTGGGTTTTAGTCAAAGGGACTCGCCTTGCCTCCAACCTAATTGGAGCTATTGTGGATCTAAAATTAAATGAAATAGGGGACCCTCGGTACCTTGCCTCATTTCTATCGAAGACATGCCTGGAACTCCTCATCAGAACTCTCATCCTCCCAGTCTGTGGTCGTGATAGCTGTATGCGGTCAAGCTCCGCGATTCTCGAGGTTAGAACCACTCGAGTCCCAATAGGCTTGGTCAGTTTGGTCTACGATGGTTAGAGGCAAGATTTTCTTGTGTTCTTTGAAAGTTATTTGAAATGTCCGAGTCCGACTACCTGGTATTCTGTTCCCTGGTAGTCTTTAGGATTAGCGATTGGTGTTCTAGTTCCAGCTTGCCAATGTGTGGGTACTAGTCTTTTAATGGTAATGCCCATGACAACCATTGCTAGGTACAATCCGGAATCTACTTCCCATTTTACAATGCATGGTCCTCATTCGGACTGCACATGTACTTTCGGCCATTTGTTTATGTTTTAGGATTGACCAAATGGTGATGTTTGGTGTGTTTCTTCTTTTCTATATGTTCTCGTTTAGCCGCTTGCCTTTGCTTTCGTGACTCCCACGGCTCCACATTTATATCTTTAGTTCTTGGTGGTGTGTTGTCTCTACGTCGGGGGCTGTAGCTCTTGCGGTTTTGGCATACTCTTGCGATGTGACCCCTTCTCTCGCAGTACCAGCACACAGCATCTAAGAACAGCACTCAGAATGGGGGTGGTTCTCCTCGCTCCTGGCGCACGATTTACAACCTTTCTTAGCCGTCGAATCTCGTTCAGTGGAGTCTGTGATGATTCCTACTCATCGTCGTCGTCGATTCAGACGATCCACTTCTCTGCATAGTGTGTGATGGTTTTGTGTGCGCTCTCTGCCTTCTTCTCTGTGCCCTGGCTCGTTTCAGTTGGTGTTTTTGGATGAATTCGCATTCATCTGCTGCATTTTGGCCACTGATTTTTAGTTGCTTCTGCTGCCCTGGCTTCAGCAATAGCCTCAGTAACTGTAATCTTTGGCTGGGTTAGCAGCCGGCTTTGTAGGGTGAGGTCTCTCAGTCTGAGGACCACATGATCCCTCATGGCTTCATCCATGTTTAGGAATTCACATGTCCCTGAGAGCTGCTACACAAGTCTGGTGATGCTCTCACCTTCTTTCTCTGGTCCATTTGTGAAATTCGTGTCTCCGATTAGGCTGGAGACAGTCGGTGCGTAGTGAGCTTCAGCAGCTTTTCTAGATCTGGCCAGGCCCATCTGTTTCCACTGGTTTTACCAGTGCCTTGGCCATCTGAACACTATGGCCCAACAGTGCATCAGAACACAGCTCTTTTTCGGTTGTCTGAGATTCCTTGCAAATTGTTGCTTTCCAGGAAACATGAGGAATCTATCGATGTAGGATTCCCAGTCCTCTGTTGCTTAGGTTGAATGTGCAGGTGGTGAATTGGTTCCAGCCATTGTCATCTGCCTCGGTTCTTTGATGCCACGTGCTCGACTGGTCTCCTCTCTCAGGCATCCCGCCCTCATGCGCTAGTGTAGTGGTTTTGTGAAGAATGAGACCGGAGACCAGCGTAACTTCAGCTCTTTTATTTAGTGCAGAAAGTCCATCTGAACCAGGAGCCACAGCAGCTCTTTTTATAGAGAGGCTGCTTGCAGCAAGTGGCCAATGATGGCTACTTGTTTTTCCCGCCGCTGAGCTGGCCAATCATAGGTTAGCTATTACTGGCCAATCAGCATCAAAAAAGGAACCAATCAGCTTCTAGTATTTCTCAACCAATAGGAATAGACTATTTGAAGTTTGTTAATATGGAACAATACCTATCATTTTTTTTCATTCTATTCAACACCTATCATATTCTCCTTTTGAATTACCTATACTGAAAGATCAACAAAACAGTCATGCTGTCAATCAGTTTTAAACTAGACATCTAGTCAAGTTTCAAAAATAATCGCTTTTGTTTGACAATAGGTTATGATAAATCAGGATGTCACCACATCTCTTGAAAAAAACCTGTTTTAAAAAATGAAACAACTCTTCACTTCTATTTTGTAACACATCAATATTCACTTATACTGTGTAGGTTGTATATTTATTTATACTGTGTAGGTTGACTGATCTGGGACTGCATCACAGACACTAAGACAGGAAATATTTATTTCAGTTGCATATATTTTATTTATAGAATTTGTACCCTGTCCTTATTTATGTATTTATTTAATTTCTGTGATGCTAATTTTTTTACAGGCTGTGAACAGCTTACAGTACAATACTTCATTCAAAAGAGCTCCTTGAATAGCTCACAGATCAATAAAAGACTTGACAGTCCTAGCCCACAGGTAGTAGACAAATTAAGAAAGACAAGGGGGAATGTAGACATCAGTTCTTAACATCACAGAATACCTAGGGATATGCAGTGTTTTCGAGTCAAAGAAAAAAAATGCTTTGGAGCTGGCAGAATCACTCCTGTAGCACCTTTCAGCAACTCCTTGAGCAGTTGTATCTTTTCCTGGTGTGTGTGTGTAGGAGGGATGTCAAGTCCCTTCATTCCACTTATTTGAAAATATAGTCCTGTTTTTGTTTTGTTTTTTCCTTGTTCTACACAATGGCTACTTGGCTTTAGGGATTTTCTTCCCTTTTTCTCCTTGTAAGGTAACAGAACCTTGAAAGCTTGCAAAATCAATTTTCCAGCTGAACTTACGCTTAATATAATTAAGTTAAAGTTGTCCTGAGTAGACTCATCAGACTTTCCACCTTCAGGTTGAGGTGTCTGCTTTGTCCTGGTTCCTGCTCAGATTTTCCAGAGTTTGTTTGATATTTCATCACAATTATAGCCTGAAAAAATAGACAAATTGTATATCAGAGATATGACCCTAGAAGCTTTGACTGCTCTAATGAGAAGAGATGAATATATTTCTAGTAGTAATCTGAATTATTGCAATACAAAACATTAATATTTCCAAACCAAACGGTAATATAATATGACAGGATTTGTTCAATTGTCCCTCTGTATAAAGTGATAAGGACAGAGGAAGGAAGATGTGTTCTTCTCATACGACACAGAAAATGTACTACAATGCTATGCCCACTTCACCAGTGCCTCACTGTTGAGCGACCAAGCTTCACTCATTAGCTGTACACCCCAAAATATGATACTACCAACCAGCACCATAGTCGAATCATTAATACACATTATTGGCATCCATAGCATCTCATTATGCCAGGTGGGGTGCAGCAGGGAGAAACCACACATAGAGTTAGTCCCACAGTAATCTGGTCCCATGCTATGCAGAGCTTTAAAGGTAATAACAAACACCTTGAAATTCACACAGATTACTAGAAGCCAGTGCAATTTATCTAACAGTGGTGTTATAAAGGCATTCAAAACTGCAAGTCCCACTGCATTTAAAATTATATTGTAGTCCAATGGGATGTGACTAAGGGCATGAATAATTATGAACTGTGCTTTATTACCTAAGGATGGTTACAACAGGCACACAGTATATATTTATGGAAAAGCTCTTCTGGCCATAGATATCAGCAGTTTAATCTATCTATTTCCTTTATATTGAGAGCCTCTGAACACACACACACACACATAAACACAGAAAGAGAGAGAGAGAGAGAGAGAGAGAGAGAGAAATTTGACTCAATTTAGAAGGCCAGATTATCATATTTTAAAAATATAATTATCTAAATGAGAAATTCATAGACAGTGTTACATAATGTTCATTTTTCATTAAAATGAACCCAGCTTATTACAGAAAAAGGAAATTTGGTTTATCTCAGAAAATAAGAGTTTAATTCAAAAGTTATTTGGAATAATCAAAAAGGTCCTGTAATGGAAGATTTGGCTTCTGTTGATTTCATTAAAATAATTCTTAACATACAAAGCCATATTCTTATTTCCTGTAATAAAATGCCTTCAAATCTGGCTCACATTCTGCATTTAATAATGTATCCATGTGAGAATTTTAATTGCGTGTTGTTCATATTTTATATTGCCAGATTGTAAGAAATCATCATTTCATGTTAGTAATGAATTAATATTTGAAAAACTAACATCAGCATATATTTGATCAGATCTCTAGGGAATATCTTGTTTGTTCTCATTGCTTTTTGTTGGACTTGGGATGTCCTCACTCCCTAACAATAAATTTAAATTTATTACCATAATGTCTGTGTGACCTGTACATTGTTGTATGAACATTATGACAAGGCTTTTAGAATTAAAATCCAAATGATCTAATTTGAGCTTGAAAGTAACTCTTGTGCAAAGCAGTCTCTGTTTGAAAATGCATTCTATTTGACTTTTGACAAGCACACTATTTGTATGCTCAAAAGATAAGAAACAGAATAAATAATTCCTGTATATTAAAATACAGCACATTAAAGTTAAAATTATATTCAGCAACAACATATAAATATAACTCATTTTATGAGGTGGATTAGTTACATTCTTCTTTTCCCACAAACATTTACGATCTATTATTTTTAATGTAGTTTACAAATCTTTAAATCAATGTTTTGATTATTATTGCTATTGGTGTACATTCTTTTTATTAATAAGTAACTGACATGAAATCAATAAGTAGCACGGTTTCAAAATTTGAATAGAACTTAAAATTTTAAAATAGTATTCCAATGTTACTTTTTATTTTGAGGGGAAATCTATATAAAAGAGTCACACCTAGTTCTTTCTCTCCATATAATAATTTCTTCCCCAAGTACATTTTTATTCTGACCAAGGATATGAAAAAGCACTGTTAACCTAAGCCATGTTTCTCTTCTTGCTGCTCCTTTTTCTTTAATATAAAGCTAAAAGATGTCATTGTCAAGGAATTCCAGGCTAGTCCCAATACCACCTTTAAGCTTTAAAAAAGTCAAAAATCTAAACAATTTACTAGAATTAGTTATTTTATTTGGGAACAATTTGCTCAACCACTCTGAGCCAAGAAAAAATCCAGTCCATAGAAGTTATAGCCATTGTTTTTCAGTGGCATGTCCTATATTTTGAAATTACTGAGATCATCCTGATAGCTTTCACCATTGGTAAACTACTGAAAATAAAATTGTATTGTAATTGATTGCAATTTATAATTTTCATGCTTTTTTATTGTACCTGTTTATATACATTATTATTTATTACTGTAAATTAACAAATGTCTAGTCATTCTGGAGATTAATATACTAAATAAGTTATAAACTTTTGGGGGGTAATGACTTGATAATGTATTACATTTAAAAATATTTCCTTTCTTTTATAATCACTCAGTGTATTACTAGATCAAGAATCACCTTTGTCTCATTTTTATTTAAATAATAAAAAATTCTTCAGGATATTATGAAGACAGACATAAAATAAATGAAATAAACAAAGCAGAGCAAACAACAGTTTAAGCAACAATCTGAAGCAATGTTTCTCAATCTTGGCAATTCTGGGAGTTGAAACACTAGTCTAAAGAAATGAAATATGAAGAGGATTCCATGCTGAATTAATTTATCAATATAATATTTACTGTAGTAAGCAGCAAGGGAAGCCTACACATGTGTTCACAAAAGATGAATATATTTTCCTGCAATTATCACCACCACCACTAACATTTATGAAATAAAACAGAATCCACTCTCAAAGAGACATCAGTACAAGATGGACTCCACTAAATTCTATTTGGCCCCTTTCATAAATCTACAGTCATGAGAGGCACATTTAAAAACATAATGTATTTCTGTGAATGGCATACAAGAGCTGGAAAGAATGATCACTCAGCAAGGATATTTATATAACATAGAGTAATAATGATACAAATAACATAAAATAAATTTCTGGAGGAAATTAAATTTAAATGTTTGTCATAGAGAATAGTCATTTAAGAATGTTAACCAATAGGTAACTCAAAATAGAAATGTACATCAGGATATGGGGTGCAAGAATCAGGGTGTAGTCTAGAGACATTGGCTAGTGAAAACTAGCCACTGGTATTTAACTTGTGACTGGTATTTAAATTAAGTCTTTTTCTTGATAATGTTTTATTATTATTTGATAGGACAACATTGCCTGAATCATAAAATTATGGATCTTGAATTGTGCTGTAGCTGCATCAGATTAGCATTATGCATTTATTGAAAAGATTTGTATGATTTTCCATATTAAAATAGAACTCTGAGCAGTTCACGATTGTGAGAAAACTGCAAACTATAAAACTGTAGAAACAAAACTAAAATCAAGAACTGCAAAATCTGACTCTTAGTAATCTATGATGCCCCAATAGCTTTTTATAGTCTTCAATCATTCTATCCCAGTGTCTGGACAACAAGCCAGATCTTGATAGCTTTCCAAAAAGCTACAAGAGTGGGCTCTTCTGGTTGCAATGAAATATAGGGTAACATTTCAGAGAAATGACCTGGAGTATGCCTTTCTATATAATCTGATGGAATCAACAGATAGACTCGTAGAGAGGCGGTCCCCAAATTAACAGTATTATCTTGAACTTGTTCTTTCTTGTTTTTATACACTGGCAAATTCAAATCATTTGTGCAATGTTTAAAGTACTCTTACATAGAATCTAATTCATGTTTTATTCGAATTAAAGTTGATATTATTTGATATCTTTTATTCCAGTAAACATGAACATCTTTCCAATGCTCATAATCAAGTTTTAGTTCCATGGGTAAAAAGGTCTATGTCTAAGGAGATGTGCCCTGGAGGTCTGAATTATGCATTTATTTTTGAAGTCATTTTCTGATCAAGAGGAAAACCTTTAATTACCACATCCTTAATTTAGCCATGAAACCTCATAATGAAAATGATTAATTACTTTCAGCAGTCATTACACATCATCATGTCTATATCTTTAAACAGGGAATCAAAAAGTGTCTTATGAATATTACATCCACAAAATAATAAGTCATTTTTTAAAAAATAGAGTAATATAGTTTTAAAATATCACAAAATGAATAATTATACAATTATTTTCTCAGACTGCTTATTGAAAACCTTGGTTTCAGATGAAAGTGTCTAAAATTCTATCTGTTGAAGTAATACTCTTGTACAAAGGTTTTAGATAAGAGAAAAAAACCAAGAAGAAGATGTGAGTACTCTTAAATTTTCTGGTACATTCCCCATCCTCCTGATTTCTGGCTACCTTCCAAGAAGCACAAGATCAAAACAATACATATATGGCCTAGAGCAGTTTCACAATCTAATGTATCTCCATGCATATTCTGGATCATGGTTACCCAAACAACATATATTAATCATTCAAGAAATCCTATTTACATTTAGCAATTAATTTATTAATATTCATTATCTATTCATCTACTTTATTAATATTCATTATCTATTTATTATCTATAGATAATTCAGATCTACTGCTAAATAATAACACACTATATTCATTTAATGGACTTTTTTCCAGATGGCATCCATGTATTTGATGATGTAGTCGGAGATCTAAAGGCCCTGTCACACTGCCCAATGGATGCAAAACGTTTGAAAAAAAGGACACAGCGGACGAGGAAAATGTTCCATCCATTGTTATCCGCTCGCAAAAGGGGCAAAAATTTGCATAAACAGAGCAGATAACACAGAAAGGAACGGACAGGGGGAGGACGCAGAGCGGATGGAAAACAGATGCAGAGCGGAAGCCTAGCGGATGGGAGCGGATGAGAGCGGAATGGCACGTCCGCTAGGCTTCCGGGGGACCTCAGCAAAGTGGATGCGGAACAGATACAGCGGATGCAGAGCTGATGCCGAGCTGATGAAGCGGATGCAGAGCGGAAGCCTAGCGGATGCACAGCGGAAGCCTAGCGGATGCCTAGTGTTCACTGCACATGCAGGGGGGATTTATTGCATCAGCCCCGCGGATATAAAGGGAAGCAGCTCAGAAGCAGGTCACCATTCAGAGGAAAGACCTGCATCCAGACACAGCTTCCGCAGCCTGCCTGCCTGCCTGCCTGCTGCCAGTCTGCCTGCCAGCCTGCCTGCCAGCCTCCTGCCAGCCTTGCTGTCTGCCAGCCTTGGTGCCTGCCTGCCTGCCAGCCTTGGTGTCAGCCTTCACAGCCAGCCTTCCTGCCAGACTTCCTGCACAGCCAGCAACCCCACAACATGGGGAAGAAGAGAAAGCCTCAGCCATCTGCTGCCAGCCCTGGCAAGAGGGACAGGGCCACCCTCCCACCCCTGGCCCTCACTCTGCTTCTGCTGGGATTCTGTAACACGGGCTCACTCTTCTGTGGCTGGGGCTTCTACTGCTTCTGCTTCTGGAGGAGCTGCTGCTGCCTGCTATGGCGGTGGTGCTTCTGCTGGTGCTTACTCTGCTGATGCTGCTCCTGGTGGTGGTGCTTCTGCTGGTGCTCACTCTGTTGAAGTTGCTCCTCATCCTGCTGGTTCTGATCGTCCTGCTTGTGCTCCTGGACTTGCTCATCCTGCTCATCCTGTTCGTGCTCCTGGTCTTGCTCGTCCTGATCATCCTACTGGGCTCCTGGTGCTTACTCTGCTGCTGCTGATCCTGGTCCTGCTGGTGTTGCTCCTGCTGCTGCTGCTGATGATGATGATGATTATGATCCTGCTCGTGATGCTGCTGCTGCTGATGATGATGATGATCCTGCTGGTGCTGCTGCTGCTGGTGGTGTGGGAGGAGCAGCCCCTATAACCTTGAAGCCCCTCTGATGAGGGCCCATATGGCCCTGCCAGAGGGAGGAAGAGGCAGACGCATGATAGGGAGAGGAGGCAATACTCCATTGAGGAGGAACATGAGGATGAGTTGCTGGAGTGGTTGAGAGAGAATGACTATTTGTGGTGGAAGGGACACAGGCTTACAGGGACACCAAAAGGAAGCAGGCTGCTTTGGAGAGAGAAGCCTGGGCTACACAATCGGATCTGCTCCTTGGCTGGTGGAAGGCACATGCACACATTGTATGGGAAGCTGCACCTCAAGAAATCTGGCCAGGCCAACAATTAAGCGATATGGACAGAGAGACCTACGTCATGGCCAGGTGCAGCTTCCTGGAGGGTGAGATCCGCCACCGAGGAGCAGCAGCAGCCCCTCTCACGACCTCTTCTCCCGGCAGCCTTCTGAGAGCCAGTCCTCTTCCGGCCGAGAGTCAGCTCCTGTGTCCAGGCAGGTTTCTGTGGAGCGTCCCACAGCGGGAACCCGCAGACAGCTGTTTTTAAACCCGTGATGGAGCGCATGGAGGACTCCCTGGTGCAGTGGGAGAAAGGAGACGGCACATCCACCATTGCCCTACCCGCATCGACCCCCAGCTCCACCTTCACAGAAAGGCAAGAGAGCCAGAACGGAGTTGCAGAGGCGCACACTGTCCTGCTGGAGATCAGGGACACCATCCGGAGGACAGCATAGATCTCCTCTCTCAGCTGGTCCACACTGACTCCTCATCCTCCAACCGCAAGCCCTTCCTCACCTATGTCAACCAGACCCTCATGGACATGGCGGAACCCCAGTACCAGGTGGTGAAGGACCGGATCACCGAACTGGCTCACAACCCTCCAGACCCAGAGGAACCTGCTCCCACCCAGTCCAGGTCTGCTCTCTCACCCCAGGTGATGTCCCTCCCATTCCAAGCGTTTCCACAGGCCCTCACCTACCAGGGCTACGGCTACCAGGAGGTTGAGCAGCACAGGCAGCAGCCCTTCCCAGTCCATGCACAGAGTCATCGGACGACACCGGTTGCCACCGGTTCCACTGATGCCACCGATGCCACCACCGACACTGATGCCACCGATGCCACCGATGCCACCCATGCCACAGATTCCACCCACGCGAGTCCTCACCCAGCTGCAGACCAGAAAGCCCCACTACACTGCTCCTTCCTCCACCCCACAGCCAGGCCCGGCCTCAGTACATCTGTCTTCAGTACTGGGGCTGACACCACCATGGCATGGAGGAAGGAGCTCTCAATGTCACGGGGCTGAGCCAGTTGTCCGAGAGCTTCCTCACACACCGTCCCCTGTTGTCCTCTCGGGGCCAGGCACCCCAGTAGGCTTCAGACCAGCACTCCAGCAGCAGCCAACATCCACAGCACCTGGACCTTCCACACCTGAGACTGGGCACACCTCCATGTGACCAAAGAAGAGTGCCAGAGACTGGGTGGCTACCTGTAGACATTATTTGGACACTTGACTTGGGTCATTTTTCTTTTACAGCTTGTTATTAATATAAGATTATCTTTGCTTCACACACTTCCCTCATTTATTTTATTGAATAAAGTTTTGGTGGAAACTTTTAGAAATGGTTTAAGCCTTTGCATGCTTGTGGATGGTAAGGATAGCAGTGAGGTGGGCAGGGATACCTTTGGATGGGTAAGGATAGCAGTGGGATGGGCAGGGATACCTTTTGGGATGGGTAAGGATAGCAGGTGGGTGGGGCAGGGATACCTTTGGAATGGTAAGGATAGCAAGTGGGGTGGGCAGGTATACCTTTGGAATGGGTAATAGCTGTGGGATGTTACAGGGATACCTGTGGAATGGACAGGGATACCTTTGGGTGGGTACTAGCTGTGGGATAGATAAACATCCAGTGCAAGCATAGTGGACTTGCATGGTCCACCCTCCAGGTTCCCACACTATGGCCCTTTTATTATCAATACTAATGTAATATTGATCCACACATGTTCAACATAAAACACAACTCTTTATTAAATGCCCTGTTCATTGTAGGCCACCCAACATACATAGCCCAATACTCATCCGTGTTGATGAGACCAGCTGAAGGAAAGCATCCATTAATCATCTACCATCCTGTCTTGCCACTCACTGCTCCAGCTGGGGAGTTGCACCAGTGTTTCAGGAAGGTTGCGCTGCTTCTTCCCTTCATGTGAGAGGCTCGTTGGAGCCTTGCACATCACTGAGTGTCTATCAAGTTTTGCCCTTGCCTCCATTCCCCAGGCTCCATGTCCCCATTCCTTGTTGGAAGTCCATGAGCCTGTTTTCTGCAACACTGGTAGCGGGTGCGCATGAGATTGTGCAGGATGCAGCAAGCTTCCACGAACCTCCTCACGGTCTCTGGGTGATGCTGCCATGGTGGTGAGAAGTACCTGGAACCTGTTGGCCAGAATGCCAAAGGTTGTTCTCCCACCACCCGCCTTGCCCTGGACAGCCTGTAGTTTGAAGATCCTCTCTTCACGAGTGAGGCGTCTGGAGGTGTAGGGCTTTCATGAGGTAGATTCTGAGGTAGAAGGCATCATCCCCACCATGAAGTAGAGCACATCTTGCATGTTGTTGGGCAGGGGGTCTGGATCTGGGAAGCCCATGATGAGGTTGCGTTCCAGCTCCTCTTTGAGATGACTGGCGTTGTATACCTGGGCATCTGAACCTGAGCCGGTTGCCTGAAGCATCGATCTACATGAACTTGTAGTCAGCATAGACCATGGCGAAGAGGAAGTGCTGAAGAGCCCTTGTAGTTGAAATAAATGGACCCCGACTTGGCTGGCGCTTTGCAGGCCACGTGCTTCCCATCTATGGCTCCAACGGTGTGGGGGAAGTTCCACTTCTGATACCACTGATCTGCAACTTTCTCTTCCAGCTTCTTCAGTGGAGGGGTACTGGAGGAGCTCCTCCTTGTATTCTTCGATGATGGCCTGCCACCACTTCTCTGACCACAATGCTGATGGTGTTGTGTGGCACCCACCAGCCATACTGCATTCTCCTGTTAAGGTGGGCCCTGAGGCCAGGTGTGCAGAGTCAGTGTCACCTTGAGCCCAGGGTCAAGGCAGGGCTGAAGTTGGTGCTCTGCTTGGTCAATCTGGGTGTCAGCCGCTGCACAACTTCATCAAACATGGCTGGAGGCATCCTCATGAAGTTCTGGAATGCACAAGTGCTTCGTTCCTGAGCTCCACCATCAGCTTGTTGTACAGTCCATACTCTGCTCTTCTACCGATCCATCTTCAGACCCAGACGCTTCTTGGCCACCTCCTTTTCTTCCTGTAGTAGAATTCACATAGAGCCTGTAGATGCTTTGTGTAGATGTTGCAGAACGATGGTGGCTACAAAAGGCGTTTGTTACGATCCAAGGTGGACATGACTGGATGCTTTGGAAAGAGCAAGAGTCAGATGAAGGCTGCAAAGAGGTCTGCACAGCAGGGCTGCTGGACTTGAAAGTGAGATCCAGGTAAGTTGCTCCTCTTTTTATAGGAAATATAGTTTCCCACTATGTGTCCTTTGCATCCTCTAGGCATCCTCTAGACATCCTTAATATCTGAGAATAGGTCCCCTCTCTGAACGTTTTTTTCCGTTTTAAATGCTTTGTATGCGTGCTGCATCTGCTTTCATCCTTTCTCCCGTCCGTGCTCTAACGCTGCGCGTCCGTTCCACATCCGTGGCTCCTCGCTGTGTCCGTTTACCGCTTGAGCAGAATGCGAGTTGCATGGATGCACAGCGGATGACTAGCGGATGTTAGTGGATGCATAATGGATGCCGATGGATGCAGACCGGATGTCCCCTGTATGCCTAGCGATGCAGAATGGTAGCGTTGGATACATTTTTTCCGCTCAAAACCTTTTGAGCGGGATGAAATGTCAATAGACGGATGCTGGACAGATAGAAGGAAGCAAACGGAGGCAGTGAGTACAGAACAGAAGCATCGTGCTTAAACCAACAGATGGCAAGTGTTTTTCTCCGTTTTTACATCCTCTTTCCATACATTGGTGCAGTGTGACAGGGGCTTAAGATAGTTCATCCATGATTTGTCATAATTATTGATTGATTATGGCTTACAGCTCATGAAACCCCAAATCCACAATCTCAGAAAATTAGAATAATTACATGTAATCAATAAAACAAAGATTATACCATAGAACAATATCAGGACCTCTGAAAAGCATAAGCATGCTTATGTACTCAGCACTTGGTTTGCGACCTTTTGCAGCAATTATGCCTAGTGCCAGTGTTGGCATGGAAGTTATCAGCCTGTGGCACTGCTGGGTGTTATGGAAGATCAGGATGCTTTCAATAGTGGCCTTCAGCTCTTCTGCATTGTTCTGTCTCATGGCTCTCATCTCCTTTGGCAATGCCCCATAGATTCTCTCTGGTTCAGGTCAGGCGAGGTTGCTGGCCAATCAAGCAACAGTAATCCCCACGGTCATTGAACCAGGTTTTGGTGCTTTGGCAGTGTGGGCAGATGCAAGTCCTGCTGTGAAAAATGAAGTCAGCTCTCCATAAAGCTCATCTGCGGAAGGAGAGCATGAAGTGCTCCCAAATTCCTGGTAGACAGCTGCGTTGACCTTGGACCTAACGAAGCACAGTGGATCAACACCAGCAGGTGACCATGGCTCCCCAAATCAACTTCCGCATTTTTCCCGCCTCCACATAACTTTCTATTTATGTGCTTTGATACAGCACTTTGGGAACATCCAACTTCTTTTGCAATTACCTTTTGAAGCTTTCCCTCCCTTATGGAGGGTGTCAGTGATGGTTTTCTGCACAACTGTGAGGTCAGCAGTCTTTCCCCTGATTGTGATTCCTACTGAATCTGGACTGAGAGACCATTTAAAGCAGGGGTAGTCAACCTTTTTATACCTTCTGCCACTTTTGTATCTCCGTCAGTAGTAAAATTTTATTTAACCGCACACTGGTTCCACAGTAATGGTGATTTATAAAAGTAGGGGACAAAACCCTACTACCATGAAAGCTGGAATGCCCACTAGTGGGCAATAGGGACCAGATTGACTCCCACTGATTTAAAGGCTCAGGAACCCTTTGCAGGTGTTATGGCTTAATTAGCTGATTAGAGTGGGACACTTTGAGCCTAGACTATTGAACCTTTTCACAATATTCTAAATTTCTAATATTGTGGGTTTGGGGTTTTTATGAGCTGTAAGCCATAATCATCTCAATAATGACACATCACAGCTTGAACTCTCTTGCTTTGCATGTAATGAGTTGATCTCATATATTAGTTTCATCTTTTAACTTGCATTACTGAAATAAATGAACTTTTGCATGATATTCTGACTTTTCAAATTTCACCTGTAAGTTAGGAATCTAATTTGCATAACATAAATAAATTTCAATAATTGAAAATAAAATGCATTTTATTTATTTAAAATAGACATTAGGTTCAGTGATTAAAATACTAATCTGAACAAATCCATAAACATCAAAACAAATGTATTAAATATGCATTAAACGTAAAGTCACATGCAAAAACTTGGATTGTGTCAACCCATTTTTTATTCGAAACATCTATAATTAATTCATAAGAATAACTTTAGGGTTCCTTATTCTGTTCCATTTTATAAACTGTTACCAGAAAATTGTACTGTGTGCTTCTGTTTACTTAAAGTACATCACACAACTGAATTTACAAGCAAAATAGTGGAAGGAAAGCCTTTGGGGGAATATACTAAATTAAAAATGAAAGCACAATGAGTAGAATACAGAATTTATAAGAAGAATAAAACATTCTCATAAAAGGAACATACTTTTCAAGATATATATAAATCAAGCACAAATTCTGTAAATACTTACATGATGAACAAATGGTAATTGAATACAGAACTAAGCCATATTAATGTAAGATATGTGACAGCTTATATAAGAATTTACAGAATAAATGTGTATTTACAGAAAAAATATCTACACTTTAGCATAGAATTCTTCTGCACTAGAAAAAAGATCAAAACTTCAAAGCTTTCTTTAACTATGGTGTTGATTAGTTTCCTTCACAAGATAATCAGACTATGTCTGAATTCTATCCATGTTAGGCCATATGAATAAATGCCATTATGAAGGAAGTTGTAATGAAGCTATGTTCTGAAACAATGTAAGTGGTTGATTATATTTACTGATAAATTGATTGACTTATGCTCCTATCTCTCTATCTCCCAAGATAAAAACTCTTTATGAAAATATTTCTTAGATGGAAATTGTTGTGGTATGGGTCAACATTGTTTCTCATATGGAGGGCAAAAATGTGTTTGCTGATCTGACTTTTGTAAGAATAAATGAAAAGTGAATTTTAATTCAGTATTTAGTTGCAAAGATTAACACAGAATTAAGCAGAAATGTGTGTTAGGTGGTATTTATAAACATCTTACTTTAGAATTATCAGTTAGTTTTACATAATATTAATAATCTGAACTTGGTATATATGCATGCCACATGAAGCCATCCCACTTGAAATTTATCAAAATAAATTATCTGGATTTTAGGATAAGGAATAAGCAAGCTGATTCATGGTGTTTTACAAATCATGTTATACAGGTCAAATATATCAATTTTAAAATTATCAATATTATTCTGCTTTTTTGCATTTTAAGAAATACATTTAACTAAGACTAAAACTGATGATTAAAATGTATAAGACAGTAATTGAAAGAATTGGAAATTATATATATTACTAGGTAATACCAATTACTAGGTAATTATTAGGTAATACATAAATTAAAGATAAAATGCTAGGATTCTAAATTTACTTTAAGACCTCACCAATTAAAGATCTCTAAATAGATAAAAGCTCATTTTAATTAATGCTACATTTTCATGGTTAAACAGTTAAGTTCTTCTCTTATTTGTGGCCAAAATACAAAAGAGAGGAGAGAGACAGAGAAATAAATATATATATTTACAATATATATATATATATGTTTTTTTAAGCTCTCGCGGGTACTTACATTTGTGCTGTTTAGCTTCCTTCGGGTATTAATATCCCATAGTCGATTCGTCCTGAGTTGCCAGTTATAATTGCAGTATCATCAATTGTTCATATATAGTTCCAATCCATATCCTAATATTACTAAAAGAAAAAAAAAAAAGAAATAGGTTTTTGTTAGCATTGACTATTGTTTCAGGTATTAACTTTTTTTCACTCTACGTTCATGATCTTTGCTGTTGAGATATCACATACTCTTAAACATCTTATTTCTTATAACCAATGCAAAGTTAATCATAAACCAATAGTGGAATCCTAATAGAACATCCCTTTTTTAGAGAAGTTCTGTATGGATATGCATGTATGTTAATGTTCATATGCTGATGTGATGGCTCCATCGGTTTTCTTCACTAAGTACACTCTAGCCATTTGATAAAAAGTAATCCCAAATTTCATAAATATTGTTTGTCTTCTTGCCTCTTGTCTGCTTTTATAATATATTATTATTTCCCCCAATGTTTCCAAATCTGACTTGGCCTAGATCCTTTCATCTCATGCACATTCCAATATTTTCTCGTAATTTATATGTTCTTTCTGTCAGATTGGTGATTTTCTTCACTTCTATTTCAATTTTTTAGGCAAATATCTAATGTCCGTAGCCTCGCTGTTAATACATTTTACAGTCATATATATTTCAATATCTTTATTTATATTGTGTCATGGTGACATAAATGCCCAGATAATAAAATATGTGTTCTGGTTTTTCAGAGTCTATGATCGTTCGCGTGTGTGTGTCATTTTTTTTCCATACCACGATTGTCGTAATTTTTCAGTGGTTCCAATATTTTTCTGGTGGGCTTATCTCCTTCACAATGGTCCACTCATAGTATTTTGTATTATTTATATTGCTTGAGGGCCGAGGTATTGCATGACATTTTCCTCGAACCAGTTTTTAGGATTGTTCTTGAACGCATTCGGCAACACTCTAGATTGCTTATCTGCTCTAGCTTATGGGGTGGAGCAAGGCAGTTGTCCCAGCCTGTATTAAGACAATCCGCTAATACAAGTTTTCTTTAATGATGCTGTTGAACACTTGTCATCTGTTTTTATAATTTTGAACCATCCACGGTGAGTATTTCTGCCATTTCTCTAAATCAATCCATCATGGCGCAAAATTCTTCCCCCCAAGCAATCATAGCTTCGCTTTTTAACTTGTTTATGCTTTCTCTAATCTGAATTTCACACAGATAAGAAAATGAATCCACAGTAAAGTTTCATCAGTCACTTTCTCATCAGGTACCCATGTTCGCAATACTCTTTTACTCTAAATCAGATCTGTTTGTCATAAAATTCCTTCCGTGTTTAAAATCTTCATCATCATCTGTGAGGTGTATTTGCCGCATATTGGGAAAAACCAAATTCATGCCTCGGGGTATACGTCTTGGCTTCCCTCTAAGTTTTGATCGATTTAAGTCGTGATTCCCTTTTTGACAGGTCTGCGTAACAATTCCCGGCATTATCTAACTTGTTTGCTTATCTTGTTCTTGGACGGTACGAAGTGTCATCTATGGTTTTGATGCCCAGAAATATTGTTGGTCCTATATTGAGCTTCGATTAACTCCAAAGCTGCGTAATATTGTTCAGATTAATAACGGTAGTGTTGTTGTATATTTAGTCATTCTTTCCCAATTCTTTAATCACAGAAGACTGTTCTGACATATATGAGATGTTGCGCTTTCTGATCAGAAGTACCCCTGCTGTCTTTTAGTTGCCTCGATGTACACATTAAAAAAAGCATCCAGTACATGATTGACAGTTTTCCGAAGCAGTGGTATATAAATTTTTATCAAGTGTCCTTCTACATGTTGCAACGATTTTCTATGCTTTGCTTAATGTTATCCATTCTTTGACCCACATCAACTTGCCGAGCTATTTATTTTTTCGTTGATAATGATTTCTCAAAGTGTCACGCTCATATCTTTTAGGTGCAGCGTCAAAACCTCCTCTAATTTCGCTGGGCATTTCTTGCATTGAAAATAGCTTAAACTTTATGTCGTCGCTTCTTTTACGGCCTTGCCATTATAAACTTTCAATCATGATTTTATTTAAATCTCAATATATATAGTTTTTTTTCCAGTCTAATTGGTTATTGGATAAATATATGAAGAAATATGATAAAAAATCTCCGGTTTACGAAATATGTTACAATCTGCTAGAATTATCGTTTGAGATTTCGCTCTCCACGCTCGCTTAGTACTTATTGTGACTACATGTGATCCATCAGTATATGTACCCATCTCTTCTTAGATCTCTCTTGATTCGTTTGATCCAAAGAGCACCATGTTAATCAATAATCTGTCTCGTATATGAAGCATAGTTGGGTATACTATAGCAATATACAACTTATCTCATGCTCTCCTCGTCGCCCTATGCTGACAAACATCCTTAGCTGCTTCATCATGATATACTAAAACTCCCCAGATCATCATTTACCATCTTCTTAGATAATGATTCTTAAGGAGATTCTACTGTGAGAGACTCAACGTAGTATCTCAGTTCCTTCGCTCTGTTAAGTGTCTCTCAACTAGTATGGTCTATCGATTTTTGTTCACTCAATCTTAGTCCCAATAAATGAAGATACTCTATTTCGTAATTCTCAATATTTACATTTTATACAGCCAAGCATTACCACCATCAGCCACTATGTCATAGCTGGCATCTGGAACTAACAGATTTACACTGCCAATAACTTTGAGCGGCTATTATCATCCACACGGCGGTATCTTCCTTACAATATATCAAAGGTCGTACTCAAATGATGTACAGCGCAAAGTCTGATGGAGCCCGTATGGTGGAGTATCCATGGATACATTCCTTCTTATCTTTCTGCAACTCTCCCTCTTTCCGTGTCAAACTCTATATCTTCATCTCTGTGCCTAAGAATCTTTGTAAATCCAGAGACCCTGATTGCTCTATCATGACTCACCTCTACACACCCGAATCACATAGATCGCCTAAATATACCATCGAAGGATGACTATCGATTTGGTAGTAATCCCTTTGTTACTATAGAGCCTTTCTCTTGATGGGTAATATAAGATTAATACAATGACAAGCGTATATCCTCCTGTTCCGTCGAAACATCAATCTCTCCCGTCCATAAACAGGCACTTACGACCCTCAATTTGACTCGATAGGTTTCGCATTGGATATATTAGTGAAGATTAACTAATCATATTGACTTACCTACATTGTCCTTTGTAGATATGATTAGCGTTATTCGTACTTATCATAAGAAGGACAGCATGGCACCACCTAGGACATCAACACATCCCATTCTCCAGAAGATAATGTACGTGCCCCAACTGAACTTCTACGTTCAGATATACATACCCTTCTCCCACGGCTCTCACGTCTCGCTCAGACACAGCCATTAACTTTCGCAGGCATCCTCGCTAGCAATACCAATCCAATAATCGATAATAATGACTCTCTCAACGGTCCTAGTGCAGACAAGAACACTACATTCTCTCTCTTTG
>BHFT01049963.1:0-19579 GCA_004320025.1 Laticauda laticaudata | reverse complement strand
CCATAGACGGATGCTGACAGACAGAAAGAATGATTTAACAACACAGATTAGTACAGACCGGAGAAGCATCGCCTCAACCAACGCCGATGGCAAGTGTTTCTCTCCGTTTTACATCCTCTTTCCATCTGTTGGTGCTGTGTGACAGGGGCTTAACATACAAACCAATTATAAATATATTTCCAAAATCTCAATCATAGAGCATGTTTATATTTTTGTGTATATTGAGGACAATGTAAATATACAAATTAATAAGAGGCTAATGTTTCTGGTATTACCTTGCCGATTCCATCTACAGTTATCAAACTGAAAATAGAAGAAGAAAAAATTGCCCTGTTATCATAATCTAAAGCCTTACCTTTACATAATCTAAAGCCTTACCACTCATAATTCTTTATTATTGCACACAATTAATGGAAATAGTGAGAGGCAACAGTTTTTTCTGTTTCAGAAAAAAAAAGAAATCACATTGCTACCATCTATTCTCAAGGCTCAGCCTGAATAGATGGATGTTTCAGACATACAGTTGAGAAGATCAGGGGTTTTTATAAGAATCATTTGATGTCTGAGCAAATACACTCAATATCTTCAGATGTGTTTAAAATGACCGTAAACTTGCACAAGAATGTACTCAGCATCAATTTTTCATTAAGTATCTTTTTGTTTAGGAACCAAATAGAGAGAAATTAGAAATGTTCCATTGCTTTTAAACAGAAAATAACCTTTAACCTTCTCTCAACAATCTTATATGAAAAGGAGGAGGGAGAATAGGGAAGCTCAAGTAAACTAATCAGGAATCTAAAATAACCCACATTTTCAAGTAATTCAGAGGAGAGGGAAAGGTGGAAGTAAGCTTTTCTAAACAATGAGAATTTGGGGATTGTTGTGCCACTTTTGATAAATGCGATGAGAGATCCAAAGCAAGTCTGGACTGACACCCCCCCCTCTCTCTCCCTCCCTCCCTCCCTCCCTGCCTCTCTCTCTATCTATTCCCTCCCCCANCCCTCCCTCCCTCCCTCCCTCCCTGCCTCTCTCTCTCTCTATTCCCTCCCCCATGGAAATCCCCACTCAGTGTCCCCAAAAGACTTCTTCTTTTCACATAAAATTTTTGAGGGAGAGAAAGACAAAATAGCTGGACAATGGGCTTTTGCTGGTAGCACTAGGACACTACCTGCTTGGGAAAGTCCTGACTTAGCACCCTACCAGTTGCAAGATTTAAAGAAAAATATAATAACCATTGATATTTCCATCACTGCTTTTTCTTCAAAGGATAGTAGATATCCAGACAGGATGGATAGCTCAAAAAACTTATCAACTGTTCCTGATTATGAACCTTTCACTGGATTCCAACATATGTATACCTAGGAAGAGGGGAGAAATAAGAGAATCAAGGGTTGTGAGAAAACATATCTATCCTTGTCAAAAGTTACCGACCCTATTCTTTTATTCCAGTAGCATTTGCTAGTTTGTCTATTGATTAATACAGGCTGAATTTTATGTAATTCAAAAGTTTATATATTTTGTCGACATCTACAGAAGTAGATGTGCCAGTAAAAGATATCCTGTCTTTTCTGTGATGTTTTAAGCCCCTGTCCCACTGCACTAACAAAGAGGATGTAAAACGTTAAAAAAAGCTTGCCATCCGTTGGAAAATGCTATGCATCCATTGTGTACTCAATGTATACGTGTTTCATACGTTCTATCCCTGGAGCATCTGTCCACTGAGATTTCATCTGGGCAAGAAGTTTTGAGCTGCACAAAACTTTGTGAGCGGATGGACTTTCCACCGCATACGATGTACATCCGCAGCATATACAGGCAACAAACGTTCTATGTCCGTTATCATCCATTAAAAGTCCGCTGTATCCTCTCTGCATCCTCTGACAATCCCCTCAACTCACATCTGCTGCAGCTGAAAACGGAAAGAGGGAGGAAACAAAAGGTACACAGAACATCGACACAGCATTAGTAGTACGGAAATAGAAAGGATGTAAGCGTATACATCTCGTAGAAAAGTATTCAAAATGGACAAAATGTTTGTATCTGGGATGTATCTCGGATATTTAGGATGTCTGCAGTATGTCTAGAGTATTGTACAAAGCAGACACCTAGCGGAAAAACCGATAATTTCCGATAGAAAAGGAGGGACAATCATCCTGAGATCTCAGTACTGAGGTCCAGCAGCCGTGCGTGTACGAGAACCACTTCAACCCTTGTCTTGTCTGTCCATATCAGTCAATTGTTATCCACATAGCATCAGACACAGTCACGCGTAAATGGTAGACTCGGATCATCGTCATCACCCCCCAGGAACGAAACCCATGTTCGAGGACTGTGTGGTTCACTATTTAGCTGCTCCAAGAGTGGTGTTGCGATCCGCGAGAAAATTGGATGATCGTGTGACGAAGAATGGAGTTTGTGGATGTTCAGGACCAGTTGATGGTGGAGCGAGATGAAATGCTAAAGACACATCGGTGAATTGCCATGCACTAGTCAGTGGAGGATATGCCGACCTGGGAGAGGCATGGTTGTGTGAACGTGAAGGTGTGCTAAGAGCATTTGAGGACCGCAGGTTATACAGTGCCGCCTGAGGCATCAACGTTCCGTAGGCCACCTGGACCCTGAAGCTTGGGAAAGGATGGCACTGAACGTGCGCTGTGGCACCGATGCATGGCCCTGGAAGAGCTCGTTAGACAGTGACACAGAAAATGTATGCACGTATGCTGGAGGGTGCCGATAAGAGCACACATCGAGAGGCGAAGTCGGGTGGTCGGAAGAGGACAAGAAGTATAGGTTGGTCGGGCAAAGGTCAGCGTACATCAATAGGAGCAATAGTGTGGGTGGAGGGAGCTGCCTCAAAGTATGCCAGCCGACTTGGAACCAAGGCATGTAGAGCGAGGACGTGTGCGAGAAGAGGTCAGTGACAGGAGGGTAGGGAGATACTTTGTGTGCCCACACAGGACCAGGTTGGGAGGCAGTAGGATGGGAAAGCAGGCAGGGCTGTACGTTGGCCGGCGATGCAAAAGCTGCTCTACAAGATCTCAGGGGTCCACGGTGTTATGTTATCAATCATACAAGGGCTCTTGAATTCAGAGTATCGATCCTCTTTTGCCAGATGGGTTGAAATGCTGACGTACGAGAGTTCAATACTACATAAGCTTACCAAGGCGAATCGGCTCATGCTTCTCAGGATGGGCCCAGGTAGTACAACGCGTAGAGACCTCATGGATGGGGCTGAATGCAACCGTCGATAATATGGGTTGAGTCCAGATCTCAGACCCGCCTAAGTCAGGTGTGACACACAGATGTGCCCTAGCTCTCCATCATTGGTGTGATGATGGGAGCGCGGTTCATCCGCTCAGGAAGAGCGCTACCTGCATGAACAGAGTACACGGTATCAAGGATTGAACGCTCGACGCCCGTGGGAGAGAGGATGTTTCAACTACAGGCTGTGCTAAGAGCAAGGGAACAGGGTGTGTGAGGATACGCCTTTGCATTAGCGGTTGGCCAAACATGGTTCCAGATAACTTACTCACCACGGAAGATAGGCGGGGGTTGAGAGTGCAGGCATGACATGCCAGATAGCAGAGCTGGGTGAGATGGAGTGAAGCAGGTACGATGGAATGTCTTGCTGCAGTACCTGCGAAGATGCTCAGGCTAATGCGCACAGGAGCGCTAAACCACGACTGTCAGTGGGGTTTGCAGAGAAGCGACTTCTGTGGACTCATCATACAAGGGGAATGGGATCAATGGAGGCCTGGGTGAATGTGACTGTTCAAGGATGTGGTGAGGTCACGTAAGCCTGGATAGACACTGTGGATGTGCAGGCGACGCGACAGGAGCTTCACATGAAGGGAAAAAGCAGCAACGCAATCGCAGCGCTGAGATACTGGATGGGCAGTGGAGTGGCAAGTAGCAGAGATGATAAGACTGAGAGTTGACGGATGCTCCTTAGCTGTAGTGGCATACACTAGATGAGAATTGTCCCATGTATGTTGAGGGTGTCCTGCAATGAATAGGGCATTAATAAAGAGAATTTTGTTTGATTTTGAAAGTGGTGTTGAGATTCAATGAATAAATTTGTTTGTGTGATAAGGAAAAAAGTGCCATATTGTGGGGGCGAGCTGGGATTGGTGTTGAGAATCCATGCCAGTGCCCTATCTAATGGCTTGGACGCTGTGGGTTTATTATCCCACAACTATCTTATCGGATACCACAAACATGCAATTAGGCTTAATCGCGCGCAGTTTTTGTTGCAAATAAGTTAATTCAGCCAGAGACACTTTCACTGAGAGGTAAGAATAATGAAACAAGTGTCTTAAGCCGATACCTTTATTAACTAGTTTTAGGTAATAACGCTATATGATTTGATTTAAGATAAAGTTAAGCGAAAATGGAACCAGTAACTGGAATTAAGTGTGTTAAGGCGGTAATATGAAGGGTGGACGGATGGAGCTTGTGTTTAGATTTCTGTGAAGTAAAGACTGTAAATGATAAGTACGCCTATTAAATAGAAGGATAAATAAACCAAGGTAAAGTGTGCGCTTAAGCATAATATAGCAAAGCTGTGATAGAGCAAGACAGACAACAGTTGGAGGTCTCTGCATTAGTTGCTAAAGCCACTTTGAGTCATGTCCATGAGGGTGCCTCATTGTTAAGCGGGCAAGGGACTGTGGAGGGTGGGCTGTGGCTTGAGTGCGTGGTTCTGGAGGCGCATTGGGTGGTGCTTGGCCCCAGAGTTACAACAGGGATGGTGGTTTGTCTCGCAGAGGGAAGGCTCTTCCGGAAGCTGAAGCGTCAGTCCGTGATGTGTGTGTGATGAGAGATGACCTCTCCTTGCAAGTATAGCAAAGTGGCAATGACGTATGATGAGGCGAGCGAGAGACTGATGACAGAGGGTGTCGCCGATGTGACGTTGGGCTTGGCTGGATGGGAGGGTGAAGAGTGTAGGAACAGGATAAGAGGGGAGGTGAAAGTGTTGCGGTGGGAGGCTGTGTGTCTGTCGGTAGCTGGCAGTGCTGTTGAGTGACGCAGATGACGCTGGGCGGTCGTAGGTGCATGGCAATGAACCTTGGGCCTGGACTGGAAGGTCTTGTTTTGCTGGTGGAAGTGTGAGGTAATATTGAGTATAGCCTTGTAGGATGAGAAGGCTGTTAAAAGCCCGGCGAGAAGGGGCTGTGACATTCTGGGGTGGAGGAGCAGACGCTGGAGCTGGGTAGGAGCAGCTTCAGCTGGGCCTGTGAGGGTTGTGCAGAAGTGCTGTGATCTTCTCCTTCATCACCTGGTACTGGGTCCTGGGCGAGTCCTGAGGCGTGTGGCTCATGTAGGGATGAAAGGTGTGGTTGGCCCGAGGATCCAGTCAAGTGCCAGCTGGAGAGAAAGTTCTGTGTTAGTTTCATTGTGTACCTTGATCTCCAACAGGACACTGTGTTCTGGCCCTCCAGGTCTGCATCTCTGGCGCATCCTGTGCGAAGCTGGGGTGGGCGTGGGGGTGCGTTGGTCTCTGGTGGCTGGCTGCTTCTTCCTCCATTTGTGACAGGGGCATCTCCAAGTCCGCCGGCATGGGGAGTGCAGCTGTCGGGGGGTCTCCTGCCGTGGGGCCCTCTGAAGACACTGCCTGGACAGGCTCGCTGGCTGGAAGAGGACTGGCTGTCTGTGGGCTGTCTGAGGGAGAGGGGTGTCAAAGGGGCTGCTCCTCAGTGACGGATCTCACCCTCCGGAAACTGCACTGGCCATGACGTACATCTCCCGGTCAGTGAATGCTTGACACAGGTCTGCCCGGATTTCTTGAGGTGTAGCTTGCCATTAGCAGGTGTGCAGTGCTTGCACCATCCCAGGAGTACATCTATAGTGTGAGCCCAGGCTCTCTGCCCTTGTCTCTCCAAGCTGCCTGCTTCTTCTTGGTGTCGCAATGGAGTCTGTGGCCTTTCTCCAGAGGTACTCATTCTCCCTCAGTCATTCCAGCAGCACTCATCCTCATGGTCCTCGTAAACTGTGTACTGTTCTCTCTCTCCCTTCTCCTTCCTTGCCTCTCCTCCCTCTGGCAGGGCCTTCAGCAGCAGGGCCTTCAGGGGCTCTGAGGCAGCAGGGCCTTTCAGCAGCAGGGCTTTGGGGCCTTGGAGGCTGGTCCATCCACAGAGGCAACAGCAAGCAGCAAGTAGCAGTAGCAGTTCACACCCGCAGCAGCCAACCAGCACGCACCAGGCAGCACCAGCAAGCACCAGCGCACGGAGTTCAAAGTTCCCCAGTTGGCCCTGAGGTGGGTTGTTTGGTAGATGCTGGTTCTGTCCTTCCTTGCCAGGGCTGGAACGAGTAAGCCAACCGGCTTTCCTCTTCTTGCCTTGACTGACGAGCCATGGTGTTCCTGCAAGATGTATGGTGGCAGCACGTCGCTTTTCCTCTGGAATGTGACTGCATGTCCATTCTTTAAGCGGAAAACTGGAGCGAGTGGGAGGCGAGCACTCTGCGGGTTGAAGCGCTAGCTGCACTGCTAGGGGGCTAGATACACATGGCATGCAATTCTATACTTCTCCGCATGGCGCAGTGAATGTGCTTTGCATCCAATATACTCCGCGCGCATCCCGCTTTGCTTCCTATAGGCTGTCTGTGATGCATCCGCGTCATCGCGCTGATGCATTCGCCCTTCCTACTGATGCGTCTCCGCTTCCAATTCTCCCCCTGAAAGC
The DNA here is from genome assembly GCA_004320025.1 of Laticauda laticaudata. NCBI lineage: Eukaryota > Metazoa > Chordata > Lepidosauria > Squamata > Elapidae > Laticauda > Laticauda laticaudata. Next base: position 12,896 of record BHFT01049963.1, on the reverse strand, counting down.
CCGTTCGAGGATAGTTCATCCAGCTTACATCCGCTGTCATGCCGGCTAGGTCCTTCCTATTGAACATCTGCTTCAATCTGAGGTACGGCCGCTGACGGGACTACCCTGTCCGTTCTTTTCCATACAGGGTTTTGCCCATTGTGGTTACTAGCAGAATTTTGCCACTTTTGGAGGCGGTTATGGAGAGATAGGATAGATCGCAGCCCCAGCGGGGTGAGTCTGACCAATTTTTGCTCATCCGCTGTGTCCTTTATGCATACGTTTTGCGTCCATCGGCCAGTGGGACCTAGCCTTTAGAAAGGAAAACTTATTCTAGGCAGTGATGAGTATAAAAAGTAACTTGAAACAATGATGCAATGGTATTGATGGGATTATATAACCCTAATTCCCTCTTCAAGAGATGACTTCTGTCATTAAAATCAATGCAACTTAATTAAAGCAAATTATAGATAGATACATCTATAAATAAGATATTAAAGTGTGCTGCTGAATGTGATAATTGTTGCCTATTTAGGAATCAGTGTGTATCTTCTGCATTTGATAAGAGGGGTATCATTCAGTGGAATCAATGAAGCTTTATTAAAAACCATCCAAATTAGAGGCAGAAATGATGATTCTTATAATAACGCAAAATCACTGTTTCAGCTTTGATCACAAAGAGAAAAGCTTTTCTTTCCTTTATTATTCATTTTCTAAATGGAAACAGGGATTTTAAAACTGTAGTTTGTACCTTTTGGATTAAAGGAAACTTGGAAAATCTGGAAGGATTTTGTTAAATAATGTGCCATAGAATCTCAAGACAGAGAAAAAATATCTGTTTCTTGATGCAAAGAAAGCATTTCAGTAAGACTGGATTTTGTGATAATGACTGATATTATGCAATTGGCTGGAATGTGTCTGATAAAACTCAAATATTTTATTCTTCTTTATTTTTCTTCATGGCTTAATCCCCTTTGGACAGGCACAGTAAGCTATACATTTCTTGCACATTTGGCTTCCCCCACACCAGCACACATAGATGTCTCGGGCAGAAAATATAATCCTGGAGATAAAACGTGGAAGATTGACTTATGGTTTCATGTTTCTTTTCATGCTTTTTCTTTTCAATGCTTGATTAGAAATGGGGAGACTTTGGTTGTGGGGGAAGGAGAATTTCTAAAAAATGGAGATCGGGGCCACTTTTGAAACCATGCAAAATGAATGGGCATCAAAGAAAATTGTGAAGCTTTGCTTGAAAAAAATGTCTTTATGTGCCTGACAAAGATAAAGGAGATCCTGGAAGGAAGACAGTAGGTTAATGCCACCTTTTACAGTCTGGAATGACAACACTCAGTACAACAGAGTGGCTAGTCATTTTTAAGCAGAAAAGTTGAATGATCCCATACGTGTTACAAATACAGCTATTTCTATAAAAAATGAGAAACTGTTATTGATGCTGCTGCTGTGTGCAATCAACTTATGAAATTCTCATGGAATTCAGACAGTCCCTAAGTGTGAATAATCTCTAGGAGTACACACTCTTTCTCTTATCTTTTTATAAGTTTGGCTTGTATTAGTTTTTATTATTGTAACTAAAATCTATATATGTGAAAGTGAAATACCACTCGTTCATCATCACAAAATCTCCAGAACAGTAAAGCCTACAAACTTGAAATTTGGCACATATGTTTCTCTTGGCTTCTAGATGCTCATTAAGAAAGGATTTTTCAAAATCACCATCAGAGCATTAGCATTTTGTATATTATTATTAACACGCTCTGATGCTAAGGAGTTCTATTCCCCCTCCCCACCTGAAAAGAAATCTGTTCTAAATGCAAAACACAGAGGGGTTTCAGTTTTAATTTCACAGAAGCAACCAGCTTTAGTAGAGAACAGTTGAGCTAAGCCACACTCAGGCTCCTTGTTGTCTTCTTCTTGCTCACAAAGCAAATATTGTTTCAGTTTCCATGTTTCAGTTTCCAAACAGCCTTCAGCTCTCTCACACACTGACAGGATGCTAGCCAGATGAATACCGATGGATGCTGGTAGGCAGAGGCACAAATCCCCCTCCCCTTATTTTCCTTCCCAAAAACTAAGCTCAATCACATAGTTTCATAGCGAAGCATGGTTATAGAGCTAATTTTACATATAAACAGCCTCTTCCCATATATTGAAAGCCTATATCCAAACCTTAAGCTAATCCATTCCATGAAGGAGCTAGGAGAGCATCAATCACTAAACAAAATGAGTTTAGAATCTCATTATGCTAATTTCTATTGTGTGCTTGATCTCGACCTCAGAGAGAACCCTGTTTGGATTTCAAAAATGCCCATGAAAATATCTATTAGCACGAGTAGCTATAATGAGAACTAAGCAGGCATATGCTTCCCATTCCCTCCATAAATGCATTTTCCCTTCTTGTTTTATTAGGTCAGCTCCCCCCTTCCCTCTCCCCTTGATTTGCTGAGGTCACATCTTCACTTGTGTCTAGACAGATGGTGAATGAAAGAAGGGCTTGGTGGATTCTCAGAGGAACGATGAAGAGCTTTCCCCTGCCCTTAGAGCTCTCTGGCCACTTTACCCCTCAACACAGCATCTCACAGCTGTAGTGAGCAAAATTTTTACAAATTATATCCACAGTGAGTTTCTATGGCAACGTATCTTAGAGCACACAAACAGGATTGGTAAGGGGATTCCTTCTCCTCCTCCTCCTCTTTCTCCTCCTCCTCCCACCCAAGGAATAACAGCAACTGTAATAAAAAAAAGATAGTGCAAGTATAAGTTAGTTTGGGTAAACAACAATGGTGGGTTTTTTTTAATATTCGTATGCTCCTTATTTTAAAAGAATAAGTGAAAAAGTGCAAAATTGTGAGGAAATACAGAGTTGGAGAAAGAAGACAAATGACGGTTTGTAATGAAAAGGGGTTTTGCAGGGGAGAGGGAATAGCCACTTATCCAGGTATTTGTCTAATCCAAGTTTTCCCTCCACTTAATATAGGAAAGAAACTGAGACTAGAAGACTGCTTCATTAAGTCACCATGGCCCACACAAAATAGTTTGTTTTAATTTATTTTTTCTTTAAATTAAATCTGTTGGGGGAAATTGTGTGGTTATTTAAGAGGTCCTTCCTGCGATACTTTCTCTTTCTTCAGCTGGGCCTGGAGGAATTTCCATGCTGCTACAAGCAGGAGCCAAGAATGTTTTGTGGAAAAGGATCCTCCGAAGATCCATTTCCACTTTAAATATTAGTCTGATTTGAACTTAATGCCAAACTATGGTTTTTGTATGTATGTATAGGCCATAAATTCCCTCCATCCTTCCTGTCTTCTATTCTGATGTAAGAAAAGGTTTGAAAGCTTCTAAATCCATGTTTCGTTTGCTGTGGGGGGTTTTTTATGTCCAGACACAGAGATAATCTTAATTTTGATCAGTGGTGGGATTCAAATTTTTTTACTACTGGTTCTGTGGGCATGGTGTGGTGGCCATAGCATGGCTTGATGGGCGTGGCTTGATGGGCATGGCAGGGGAAGGTTACTGTAAAATCTCCATTCCCTCCATACTCCTGGGTGAAGGTTACTGCAAAATCCCATTCCCTCCCGACCCCACTAACCTGTTTTCCAGTTTCGTTCTCCTGTGCACGGTAACAAAGAAGACCCAGCCAATCAGCTGGGACTTGGGAGGCAGAGAATAGATGGGGGTGGGGCCAGGCCAGTCAGAGATGGTATTTGATGGTTATCCAAATTACTCAAAATTTCTGCTACCGGTTCTTCAGAACTTGTCAGAACCTGCTCAATATCACCTCTAATTCTGATCCAGAAAAGAATTCTTAGCCACAGTTTGCAACCCTTATATTGTTGATTGACAATTCCTATCAGCAATCAAGGGCAATAGGACATACAAATCTGAAAATGCATTTTTAGTTGTCCTAAACTATAAAAAGGATACCTGTGATTTGTTTTGAGTTGAGACAAAACATCTAATCTGCATTTGTTTAAAAATAAAGCAAATTTTCCCATCTCCTCTTGCAACTCAAAGAAAACTGATAATCCCTGATTATCAGTCCCTTAAGCCCGTGTCACACTGCACCAATGGATGGAAAGAGGATGTAAAACGGAGAGAAACACTTGCCATCCGTTGGTTAACGTGATGATTGGTTAACGTTGATGCTTCCGTTCTGTAAAAGTCACTGCCTCCGTTTTTCATCCTCTCTATCCGATCAGCATCCGTCTATTGACATTTCATCAGCTCAAAAAGTTTTTGAGCTGCTCAAAACTTTTTTGAGCGGAAAATGTAATTACAATGCATCCGTTCTGCATCCGCAATGCATACGGGGAACATCCGTTTGCTATCGTCGTTCCGTTAACACGTCCGCTATATCCGCTAGGCATCCGCTGCACATCCGTGCCAACTCGCATCCGCTACCAGCGGGAAATGGACACAGGGAGGAAGGTGAAACGACACGGAACGGACACAAAGCGTTAGTTAGCACGGACGGAGAAAGGATGAAAGCGGATGCAGCTCGCATACAAAGCATAAAAATGGAAAAAGCATTCGCAGAGGGGCGTATCTCGGATATTTAGGATGTCTGCAGGATGTCTAGAGGATGCAAAAGGACACCGAGCAGAAAACCTATATTCCTATAAAAAGGGGAGGAACTCACCTGGATCTCACTTTCAGTCCAGCAGCCCTGCTTGCAGACCTCTTCAGCTTCATCTGGCTCTTCCACAGCATCCAGTCATCTCCACCATGGAATCATCCACACACTCCTTGGGTAGCCACCTTCGTTTCTACAACAGTGCGAAGCATCTACAGGCTCTTTCACCTGTTCTACACGAAGAAAAGGAGGCAGCAAGAAGTGTCTGGTCCGAAGAGTGGATCACCAGAAGAGCACAGTATGACTGTATAACAAGCTGATGGTGAGCTGAGGAACAAAGACACTCGTGCATTCCAGAACTTCAGGAGGATGCCTCCAGCCATATTTGATGAAGTTGTGGAGCCAGCAGAGACCCAGGTTGACCAAGCAGACACCAACCTCCGGCCCAGCCTGGACCCTGGGCTCAAAGGTGGCACTGATTCGGTCGCAGCACTGGCCCTGGGACCACGTACCAGGAGCATGCAGTACGGCTGGAGGGTGCCACACAACACCATCAGCATTGTGGTCGAGAGATGGTTGCAAGGCCATCATCGGAGAATACCTGGAGGGAGCTCCTCCAGTGCCCCTCCACTGAAGAAGGCTGGAAGAAGTTGCAGAGCAGTGGTATCAGAAGTGGAACTTCCCCACACCGTTTGGAGCCATAGATGGCAAGCACATGGCTGCAAAGCTCCCAGCCCAAGTCAGCGTCCATCTTATTTCAACTACAAGGGCCTTCTTCAGCATCATCCTCTCGCCATGGCTTGATGCTGACTACAAGTTCATGCACATCGATGCTGTCAGGCAACGGCCTCATCTTCAGATGCCAGGTATACAACACCAGTCAACCTCAAGGAGGGGCTGGAACGCAACCTCATCATGGGCTCCCAAGATCCAGACCCCTGCCAACGACACACCAAGATGTGTCCCTACTTCATCGTGGGGGATGACGCCTTCTCCCTCGAACGTACCTCATTGAAGCCCCTACACCTCAGATGCCTCACCCATGAAGAGAGGCTCTTCAACTACAGGCTGTCCAGTGGAAGCGCGGTTGTGCGTTGCGAGAACGCTTTGGGCATCCTGTTCCAAACAGTTCCAGGACTTCTCACCCACTCATGCCGCATCGCCAAGAGCACTGTGAGGAGGATCGTGGAAGCTTGCTGCATCCTGCACAATCTCATGCGCCCAGCTACCCAGTGTTGCAGAAACAGGCTCGTGGTCCTCACAAGGCAAATGGGACAGTGGAGCCTGCGTGGTGAATCGAGACAACGGGCGAAACCTATAGACACTGTGGATGTGCCAGGCCCCAACCAAAGCTTCACTGTGAATGGATAGAAGCAGCGCAACCTCCTGCAACCACTGGTTGCAAACTCCCCAGCTGGAGCAGTTGGAGTGAGCAAAGACAGCGATGACTAGGATGCTTAATGGAATGCCTTCCTTCACGCCTGTTCTACATCCCACTGATGAGATATGTTTCCATGCATGTTGAGTGCCCTACACAAGGAACACGGCATTTAACTAAAGACGTTGTGTTTATGTTGAAATGTGTGGATACAATGATTACATTGTTATTGTTATCTTGATGTGTGGCACTTGGGAGGGTGGACCATACAGTCCCACTATGCTTGCACGTAGAGGATTTATCTTATCCCACAGCTATGACCCATCCCACAGCGTTGAAAACGATCCCACACTTATTACCCAGTATCCCATCCCACAGTATCCCTGCTGATTCCCACAGCTATTACCCATCCCAACAGGTTATCCCTGCCCATCCCACAGCTGATTACCCATCCCAAAGGTATCCCTGCCCCATCCCACAGCTATACCCAATCCCAAAGGTATCCCTGCCATCCCACAGCTATTACCCATCCAAAGGTATTCCCGTGCCCTCCCACAGCTATAAACCCATCCCAAAGTATCCCTGCCCATCCCACGGCTATACCCATCCTAAAGGTATCCCTCCCATCGCACAGCATTAACCATCCCAAAGGTATCCCTGCCCATCCCACTGCTATCCTAACCCATCCCTGCAAGGACAGCATGCAATAGGCTCTAAACCATTTCTAAAAAGTTTCCACACAAAAAAGACTTTAATTTAATAAAAAAGTGTGTGAAGCCCAAGATAATCTTTATTAATAACCAAGCTGTAAAAAGAAAAATGACCCAAGTGTTCTAAGCAAAGATAAAGTCAACAGGATAGCCACCCAGTTCTCTGGCACTCGTTCTTTGTAACTCGGTGAGGGTGGCCAGGTCTTAGGGTGACGGTCCAGGTGCTCGTGGAGGTGGCTGCTTGCTGGAATGCTGGTCTGAGGTGTCATTGCGGCGTGCCTGGCCCCAGAGGACAACAGGGAATGGTGCTGTGGAGGAAGCTCCAGAGAGCTGGCTATCAGTGCGCGTGGATGTTGAGAGCCCCTTCCTCACAGGACATGCGGTGTCAGCCCCAATAACCGATGACAGATGTTCTGAGGCCGGGCTTGGCTTGGGGTGGAGGAAGGAGCAGTGTAGTGGGGCTGGCCTGGCTGCAGCTGAGCGAGGTGAGGCGTGGGTGCATTCTGTGGCGTGCGGTGGCATCTGTGGCATGGTGGCTCATAACGTGTTGGCGTGGCTGAATCAGTGGCATCGGTGGCCATCGGTGGCACCGATGGCGTATGATGTACCTGTGCCTGGGAACTGGGCAAGGGCTGCTCTCCTGCTTGGAGCTCCTGGTAAACCGTAGCCTTGCTAGCTCGGGCCTGTGAAAGCCTTGGAAGGGCAGTGACATCACCTGGGTGAGGAGCGAGACCTGGACTCTTGGGAGAAGGTTCAGGCTGGGGTTGGAGGCGTTGTGAAGAAGACCGGTGATCATGTCCTTTATCACCTGCCTACTGTGATTCGGGCACATTGTCCATGAGTGTCTGGTGACGTAGGGTGAGGATAGGGCTTGCGGTTGGAGAATGGGACGTTGGGTGTGTTACCAGCTGAGAGAGGAGATTCTACGCTGCTTCTGATGGTGTCCCTGATCTCCAGCAGGACAGTGTGTGCTCTGCCCTCCGTCTGCCTTTCTGCTTGCTTCTGTGGAGGTGGAAGTGGGGTGATGTGCGGTTGGCCTGTGGTGAGTGCCCTCTCTTGCTCCCACTTGGTCAGGGGGTCTCCACGCGCCTCAACGACGGGTAGTGCAGCTGTCGGGGGGTTCTTTCCGTCATGGCACGCCTCCACAGAAAACTGCCTGGACCAGGAGCTGACTCTTGGCCAGAAGAGGACTGGCTCCTGCGGGCTGCCTGAGAGAAGGATCTGTTGGAGGGCTGCTCCTCGGTGGCGGATCTCACCCCCAAGAAGCTGCACTTGGCCATCACGTAAGGTCTTCTCGTGTCTGATCGGTTGACATGCCTGGCCAGATTTTCTTGAGGTTGCAGCTTCCCGCGACCAGGTGTGCATGTGCTTCCACAGCCGAGGGAGCACCTCCGTAAGTGGTAGCCCTCATCATGCAGGCTCTCTGCCTTCTCTCTCCAAGCAGCCTGCTTCCTTTTGGGTGTCTCGATAGAGCCTGTGTCCTTTCCCATAATACTCATTCTGCCTCAGCCATTCCAGCAACCTATCCTCATGATTTCTCTTCAATGAAGTATTGCCTTCCTCTCCGCGTTCACGCGTATGCCTCTTCCTCCCTCTGGCAGGGCCATATGGGCCCTCATCAGAGGGCTCAAGGGTTGTAGGCCTGCTCCTCACACCACCACCACCAGCAACAGCAACAACAACGATAGCATCAAAAGGCAGGACCATCAGCAGCAGCACCAGCACGCAGCACCAGCCAGCAGCACCAGCAGCACCACAGCACAGCAGGACCAGGATCAGCAGCAGCAGAGTAAGCAGCCAGCAGCGCCCAGCAGGACCAGCACGGACCAGAGCACGAAGCGACCAGCAGGACAGGAGCACGCAGCCCAAAGTAAGCACCAGCAGAAGCACAAGCACCAGGAGCAGCGCCAGCAGAGTAAGCACCAGCAGAAAGCATCCGCACCAGGTAGGCAGCGCCAGCAGAGTAAGCACCAGCAGAAGCACCAGGACCAGGAGCAGCGCCAGCAGAGTAAGCACCCAGCGAAGCCCACACCAGGGAGGCAGCGCCAGCAGAGATAGCACCAGCAGAAGCACCCAGCACCAGTAGAGTAAGCACCAGCAGAAAGCACCAGCATCAGGAGCAGCACCGAGCAGAAGCCTCCCAGCACCAGAAGAGCAGCACCCAGCGCAAGAATGCCCAGCAGAAGCAGAGGTTCAGGGCCAGGGGGCGGGATGTGGCCCTCTGTCCCTCTTGCGCAGGGCTGGCAGCAGATGGCAGAGCTCTTTCTCTTCTTCCCCATGTTGTTGCTTGCTGCTGGCTGTGCTGGAGCTGTGTCCGGCAGCAGGTCTTTCCTCTGAAATGGTGTATCTGCTTGTGCAGCGCTGCTCCCTTATATCCACGGGGGCTGACGCATTTGCATCCATCCCGCCTGCTGCAGTGAATGCTTTGCATCGCTAGGCATCCGGTAGGATCGCTAGGGCTTCCGCTCTGCATCCGCTTCATTCCCGCTCGGCTATACCGCTCTGCATCACTCTTTCTGCTGCGCATCCGCTCGCTGTGCTTCTCCGGAAAGCCCTGCGGATGTGCCATCCGCTCAATCCGCTTCCATCCTTAAGGCTTCCATGGAGCATTCTGTTTACATCCTCACTCTACATCCCTCCCCCCGTCCGCTTTCCTTCTGTTGTTTCCGCTTGTTTATATGCAACATTCGGGTGCACTTGTTGAGAGCAGATAACCAATGGCTCCGCTGTGTCCTTTTTACAAACGTTTTGCATCTGTCGGCCAATGTGACAGGCCCTTTAAGTGATCATTCTGAAATATGTATTAAGATATCACAAGTGATATTCCTTAGTAATTGCACTGTGACATAGCATGCAAGTACTTAAGAGGCTGAGTTTGCATTGTGATGTTGTTGTGCATATTTTGTGCCTTGTCTGCTCTCCCCATGGATGTCCATGCACCAAAGCATAGTTTTCTATTATGCCATATAGCATGTTTTATTTATAAATATATTTATATATTTTATAAACACAGTATATATAGACAGAAAAGAGTAAACATATAAAAATAATAAATGAATCATAAATTGTTGGCAAGGGATATTAAAAACATCCAAAAATTAATTTTCCACGATACCATTAGTAAATTATCAATGAATGAATATCATGTATAGCTTTGAATGACTACAATCAATATTAAGCTTTAAACTAAGATAAATAATGAAAAGCGTGGTCAGTAAGATATAAATAATCAAATTACAAGCTACAGTACATTAAGTCAGAATCTATTCTGCCATAAGTATACCATGAAATTGAAATATAAACTATATGCATAAAATTACCAAAATTATGACGAGTACAAATCCGAGTATTAAGTTCTAGGCCAGAAATTAGTTCTATTTTTATTTCAATTCTGTGTTAAATTTACTTTTAAGGTGCAAAGTTATTTTGGACATCTAAGCATACTCCCTTAACTGAATTAACCATTCTTGCAAAGAATCAAGCACATTTTCTATGAAGAAGCATCTCATAAATGCTTTATTAGCTTCCCCTACTGTACAGTAGATCAGTGTTCCGCAACACTGGCAACTTTAAGATGTGTGGACTTTAATTCCCAGAAATCTACAGCCAGTATACTGGATTCAATGTGTGTGCTCAAGGAGGGAGGGAGGAACAAGCTGAAAATGACAACAAAAATATAGTTGAGGTGTAAATTATTCTTGCAGACGTATTTTAATTGGACAAGTGAAATTGGGAAAAACCTTTTGTGTTTTGTACATCTAAATTTAATGGTCGACTTTCCTTGTGTGGATAGGGCTGCAATCACTTTAAGTGGCCATAACAGGATGAGCAGAGATTTGTAATTCTGTTGAATGACTTACTCTTCCTTATGTATTCTTATGTATCTTCAGCTTTGCATTTTGCAGGACATACGGTTTAGAGCAGGAAGATGGATTGTTGTAAAACAACAATACATCCTTCACCAATAGTGAACAAACATAATTATTTTCTTATTTGTTCTTCATAACACTTCTGCCAAATAAGTGAAGAATAGATTTGTATTTTGTTAATTATTATACATTTATCTAGCATTTTGGAAGACAAAGGTTCAGTGTTCTGTTGCAGCCATATAGACAGTATCATGTTTTATATCCTGGAAAACGTAATTAGATACTTGCATGTTCATTTTATAGTCTCTCCCACAAGTTTCAATAAAGCTAATTTAGGTCCAAATCTTAATATGACCAATAATGAATGGTTATCAATAACTGGCTTCATTTTATGCAATATTTTTCTTATTCCTTTCAAAACTATGTTCTATACAACTTCACAGCATCTTTTTTGGCTTGAGAAAGGAATAATAATAAGGATTTTTTAAAAGAAAAATATTATAAATAGTAATAAGTTCAAATCAGGATTTCTCTTGAGCCTCAGAATTTCTTCTTTGTTGATTTTGGCATGCTAGAGCCTGATTTGTTTTGATTATCATTTTTGAGAAAAGTTTTCAGTAACAGGGTTGAATAATTGATCTTCATCACAAATTATACTTCTCTCCACAGGTGTCTGGAAAGGGTCCAGATGAGACTCCACACCACCTCCAGTTTGAAGGCATAGAAAGACAGTATGCCTCTTTACCCAGGTAAGCTGCATTGTATATTCACACACAGTCACTCTTTTATGCAGACACAAGTGTGTCTGCACAAACGGTTTTTCACAGGCAATCAAGGAGTCTCTCCCTCCTCCCATTATTCCACTGTTTAGCAAAATCTGCATTGAACAGACATCTGGCAGTGAAATGAGAGATTATGTTGCAATTTTGTTATGCTGCCCTTCTGTTGATAATTTAGTGCCATCTTTGTAGCTGTGTTAATAATTTAGACAGCCAATGGAGGAGGGGGGAGATGAAGTTTCAGTCACTGAACATGTCAGCAAGAATCATGATCTGTAGGCGAAGGTTGTGATGCTGAGGAAGCTTGTTCTATGAGAGTTTAGCCACTTTGAGATATCCTTTATGGAGGACGAGGGGGCTGCTGGGAGCAGTTGCAATCACAGTCCTACATCAATGGCTCTAGAGTTTCTGGAAAGAAATTTCATTTTTTCACAGCCAAAACATTCATACTGTAGCTCCATACTTAGATAATTCATTAAATCTCCACTAATGAAATGGATTGCTATAACTTTCTAACTTTATAATTTCCAAGACAGCCAGTTTTGAGATTAAATCATCAGGCTAGAATCTGAGAGACCATGAGTTCTATTCCTGCCTTAGGCAAGATATCAGCTAGGTGACCTTGGGCCAGTCACTTTCTCTCATCTATAGGAAGGAGGCAAGAGCCTTCACTTCCTAAATCTTGCCAAGAAAAATGCAGGGATTTGTCCAGGCACCTGACTTGGAGTCACCTTCCCACCCCAAAAAATCCAAACTGGTTGAAGGTAATCCATGCTTGGTGTCCTCAAGATACTTTGGGACCACGGCTCTCAGCCAATACAATGCTGACATTAAATTAGTTGGGAATTCTGATAATCCTGATGTATTTCAAAGAAGATGACTATTCTCAGAAAGTATGGGAAATATAATGCAAACATAGAGGGAATATCTTACAAAAAGTTTGGATATTGGTATTTGCATCTGAGAAACAATAGTAACAATTTTTCTTAATTCTCCCCTTACACTGTTAATTCTTAACAATAATAAGCCACCAAGGAAAGGAAGTTCACCCCAGGTAGCATAAAGGAGATCATTGTTCGCTCAATCATTCTGAACAGTCCATGAAGTCCAAAGCAAATGTGCATAAATGAAAAGAGACAAATTGTGTTCAGCATTCATAAGCAACAGTATGCACCATTTTCTAAATTACATGTCAAAGTCATCCCAATAAACTGGCCCAGGGACAGTTGCTCAGTTCTGTCGGGTCAGAAATGTCAGGCCTAATGTTACTTTCTTGTTAGTATTTATTGAAACATTTTTTTAACAGAATTATAACAAATTGTTAAATATAGAGCAGGCTTCATGAATCAATGTTCTCCTTTGCTAACTAAGATTATGCTTTCTTTGCCTTTGCGTCACTCAGCTCATGTCTGCTTTCATATTCCAACTTCTGAAGAGCTGAAACTCTATTAATCTTGTTTCACAGAGACCTTGGAAACAAACAACAAATATTTGTACTATAAGCAGTGTCCAATGTGTTCTGTATGCAAATAACCGGCTTCAAATAATACATTCTGATTGGATACTTAGAACGAAAAGGGATTGGTT